>CAJVGC010000001.1:9083982-9122426 GCA_910822075.1 Senecio squalidus | reverse complement strand
TTTTACAATGTTGGTCAGTTCCAGTAATTGATTTCCTAATTTATCAATTGTTTTTGATTCAGAACTTTTGTTGTACCCTTTGGAACTGATTGGAGCCTTACCCTTTGGTTTGCTCACAACTTTGGAAATAACTTTGTTCAAGGGAGTCAGTTTCTGAATATCAGTCTCAGATAAAACAACACAGTCAGATTTAGAAGAAGATGAAGGCAACAGATCATTTTTATTCAAAACTTGAGCAATTACAGGTTTAACAAATGCATTTGACATCATTATTTTATCTCCTTTCACATAAGTGAAAGTATTTGGAAGAATTTCTGGTTTAAAAATGATTTTTTCTCTTTCAGCCTTTTCAGCTTCTTCTTTCTCTTCTGTCATGTATTTCTTCAAACTAAACCCTTCACCCAACACTGCTTGCACTTGTTTGGGTACCTGTCTGCTCAAACAATCTTCATTTTTGAAAGATGAAATACACCAAGATTTACAAATTCTTTTATAGTGCTCAGTTTCTTCTCTAAACTTGTGATTTTCTTTTGCAAGATCATTATAAGCTTCAGTCTGAGCATTTAAAAGAACTTTGTAGCTTTCTAATTCCATAATTTTATCATCTTTAATTTTTAAATTGTTTTCAAGATCTTTGAGTTTATGTTTGAGTTCAGTCTGTTCTTCTAAAGTGGTGGTCAAGTCTGTATAAATGTACTCAAAAATTTGGAGTTTTTGTTCATTTGTATAAGAATTGAAATTATGTACCTTGTAAAGTTTTGATTTGTTCCAGTCTGAGTTGCAACTCATTCTTTCTGCTTCTTTTAGATCCTTTTCGAACTGAGAAGCAGATTTCTCAGCTTCAGTTACTTCTTCCACCACCGCCATCAGGCATTTGTCTTCTACTTCCTCTTCATCAGATGATAGTTCCTCATCTAACCATTCTTCAGCAAAGAAGGCTTTCTGTTCAGCTTGAGGTTTTTGAGAATTTGAACTATGGCCTTTCTTATACTTAAGATACTTGTTTCTGTATCTTTGAGCTCTTTCAGCAACTTCATCCATATGCTCAGTCTGAGCATTCTTCACTTTACAATCGGCATCCATGTGGCCATATTCGTTGCATTTGAAGCATTTAACCTTTTTTCAGATCAAAAGGTTTCTTTCCCTTGTACCCAGTCTTCTGTTCAAGCTTCATGGTCAACAGGGCAAGCTGACTTTTCAACTTCTTTACTTCTGAGTCATCGTCAGACTCTGAATCTGTGTGTGACTCAGACTCAGATGAGTCAGCTTTAGAATAAATTTCTTTATTCCTTTTGCTGGTTGCAACTAATGCAGCTTCTGGATCTCTTGCAGTTCGTCTATGGTTGATCTTCTTTCTTTCTTGAGATTCCTCAAAATTCAACAATAAGCCAAATAGTCCTGGCAGCTTGTAGGTGGACAGTTTCTCACTCACTACAAGAGATGTAATAACAGATTCAAATTTGTTAGGTAGAATATCAACAAATTTCTTACAGATTTCATCATCTTCCTTTGTCACTCCCAGAGCTGACATATCATTTAACATGATTTGAAATCTTGTATGAACATCAGCTAAAGTCTCCTTTTCTTTCATGTAGAAGTTTTCATAATTTCTTATGAGGCTGTTCAACCGTTGTTCTTTTACAACTGGGACTCCTTCATATGACACAATTAATGTATCCCAGAGTTCTTTAGCAGTTTTACAGCTAGCAATTTTTGAAAATATTTGTTCAGATACTGCATTGCCTAAAATACTTCTGGCTTTGGGATCAAGATTGTACAACAGCTTGTCTTGATCTGTCCATTGAGATTTGGTGGTTTGAACCCATCTTGCACGTTGGACAACTCTATCACCATCTTTGACTTCATCAATGACTTTTCCTGGAATTATGGGTCCTTCAGTTATGATTCTTATCATTTCTTCATGAATTCCTGATAAGTGCCACTCAGCTTTAAGCTTCCAATGGGCAAAATTATGTCCATTGAATAATGGAATTCCTTTACCAGCCATTGCAGTTATATTTGAAGATGATGACATTGTTTTGAGATTCTAAGTATTGATCGTTTAAGATTTATAAATTTATTAAAATGTAAATCTTATTTGCTCTGATACCAATTGTTAGGTCTCACTAGGATCTCAAACAATGGCAAATCAATAACAAATAAATATTTAAACGTTAATTGTTATATATCAGTTTGATACTCAGTTTCAGTAGATATTATAGCGGAATTATAATATAGAAACAGTGAACATAACACACAGTTATATTTCGTTCAAAAGATGCCCCGATTACAAAACTCAAACTCACTATTTATACACAATTATAGTGAGTTTGATAAGGATCAATCTAACAAGATCTTTTAAACATATAAAAGATATTGACTAACTAAACTGCCTTAAATCACGCCTGACTTCTCTCATGAGTCTGAGTTAGTCAGACTGAGTCACTCAGACTCATGTCACTCAGACTCATGTCACTCAGACTCAGACTTTGATTAACAGATTTATTAAACTTGGGATAGATCATTGTTTTTCCCAACAATAATTATGTTTTAGCTTGGGCAGGAAGTTTTTCAAATTGTGGTAATTAATGCTCGTGCCACCTGTCGCTGCGCTATTGGCCGAGGGAGGCGGTGGGATTAGACGCGCGTCCCATCGTCTGACTTACACTTCCCTATAAATACCCCGTTTTTACCCCATTTGTGATTTTTTTACTACCGATTTCTGGTTTTCACTTTTAACTGTGTGTTTTTCTTCCTTCAATCCTCTTTTCGTTTTCTTCTTGCTTCTTGTTGTTACTATGTCGAAGAGAGATAAAGAAAACCTTCGGAGATGCTTTACTACTTTAACTCAGGAATATCTTGACGCCCTTTTGGAAAAGTATGCCATCGGTCCTGGGTATGGCGCTGTTCTTCCGGGCCCCGACGATACTATACTGGACGCCCCCCCCTGGAAAGATAGGCGTGTATGCCGAATAGTTTGAATTTTCTAACCCCCGACTTCCCTTCTCCAAGCTTTTCCTGGAGTTTTGTGAGTATTTCAAACTCATGCCTACACAACTGAACCCTCTCGGAGCTTTGAGACTTGCTTGTTTTGAAGTTCAAAGTTGGGCTCTTGGCTACGAGCCTTCGTTAAATCTCTTTCGGACGTTCTATAAGTTGGGGAAGGCCGGTGACTGGTTCACTATTGACAAGAGGAGAAAACCCAGCCCCTCTTGTTCTTCCGGAGCTCCCTCCGGCCGTAAGAATTGGAAGACGAAGTTCTTTTATGTTAATGATGGCGTGGCTCCCATCCGGATGAGATGGAAAAGTTGAGGAGCTTACTGAAGGAGAGTCATGAGGCTGTCATAGCCAATTTGAAGACGGGGCATGAGGCTGCTATGGCCGAAACTCGAGCTCAATATGATTTCCATGGTGATGTGCTCAAGTCCTTGGAGGAAAGGTTGAGGAAACAAGACTCTGAGTTGGCTGCGCTTCGCTCGGACAGAAGTTGGTTGGTAACAATGGGTCCGAAGCATGTCGTTAAGAAGCTACACTCTAGTCATGAGTACTCCCGTCCCCAAGAGAATATCCGGATGCTTAACTACAGACTTGGGTGTCATGATGGTTTGGTTGCTGGTGTCAACCTTGGCCGTCTGAAGCAGAAACCCTCATCTTCTCCATTCTTCAACTCTGCTGCTGCTTCAGAATTGGAGAAGGCCATGGCCGATGCTTCAGATCTTGATTAGTTTGATCATTTTCGGATGTCATGCGATGGCTTGGCATTCCCACTTCGGCTGGAATGACAGCTTCGGATCCATAAGTTAGGCTAAAAGGTGTTTCTCCAGTGCTTGTTTTCTTGGTGGTTCGGTGTGCCCACAACACATGGGATATTTGATCCACCCAGTCTGTTCCTTCTCATCCCAACCTCGCCTTTATTCCGTCACCTATACTCCGGTTAATTCTTTCCACCTGGCCATTGCTTTGCGGATGTGCTACCGAAGTAAAGGTTTGTTTGATTTTCATGTCGCTGCACCATCGTCGCAACGGGTTGTCCGAAAACTGCTTGCCATTATCCGAGATTAATTCATTCGGCAGACCGAATCTGCACACGATATTCTCCCATACGAATTTCTGCACTTGTTTTCCTGTGATCCGGACGACAGGATTTGCTTCGACCCACTTCGTGAAGTAGTCTACTGCCACAATCAGGAATTTCATTCCACCCGTCCCCGTTGGAAATTTGCCAACAATATCGATGCCCCACTTTTGGAAGGGCCACGCCGATAGTATTGACACCAGGTTGTGCTTGGGAAGTCTCGATATGGGCGCATGAATTTGACAAGGATCACACTTGCGAATCACCTCGATGGCATCGAAATGCATCGTGGGCCAAAAATATCCCAATCCAGTGATCTTCGAGACAATACTACGTGGTCCGGCGTGCATGCCACATGCTCCTTCGTGCATCTCTCGGATCACGTAGTTGGCCTCCAGTGGTCCCAAACAACGAAGCAATGGTGAAAGTGGGTTTTTTCGATAGAGTGTGGTACCTTTCATTACGTAGTTCGGTGCTTTCATCCTGATCTTTCGCGCTTCATTCGGATCCTGTGGTAAACTTCCCTCCTGCAGAAACTTTATGATCGGTGTCATCCACGTTATTCCTTCGTCTTCAACGATCATTAATGTTTCTTTCGGGTTAGCTATCGCCCGTTGGTCTTGTGTTTCCACCATCACTTCCATTGCGGTGTGTCCGAATGCTATCGACGCTAATTTGCTCAGGGTGTCAGCAACCTTGTTCTTCATTCTTGAAACTTGTTCAATTGTACATGACTGAAAGGTGGCCATCAAACTCTTTGTCTTCTCCTTGTATCTGCTCATTCGGTCCTCCTTGGCTTCGTACGTTTCATTGAATTGGTCATTTCCGATTTAAGAGCTTTGTACAGTTACACACCTTACACATTATTTAAACCGGTCGTGATAAAATACAAGAGTTAAAATTGTTATGCTTGCGATGCCATGTGTATATTGAAAATAGACAAGCAAACGTGGAACAATTAATCGATGTTGCAGTCTATGCATTTAATGAATGTTCCAAGTGTAGGATAATGTTGCAATTTAATACATCGAAATAAATATGAAACTTATCTAAAAGTTTTTGATTCGTATAAGGATATACGAAAATAACCAAACTCAAGTTACTTTACTGATCCGAATCGATTAAGGTTAAAACGGATTAGCTTAAACGGCTTTTACGATTAAGCAGTTCCTAACCAATTAAATCCGAACTATGTTTCGGTCGCTAATCATAGCATTGAGATGCTAACGATATAATACGAAACAATGGATAAATAAAATGTACATTAAACATAAAAAGTAAACCGTTAAAAAATCATCCAAAAATGTTATAGTAGTTTGTTAATTTACTAAAGTTACTTCAAAAGTTAAACCGTTTTCTAATCATAACCCGATAACCCGTAAGCTAGGTTAATTTTTTGTACACAATATTATAGTACAGTAGTTTGTTAATTTACTAAATTTGGGAAAACTACTTGCTAACATGGCAACACCATTTAGTTAATTTATGGCCCAAATAAGCACAACCTTCTTTAGGTAACGTTTGGTGTATACAAATCCGAAACTGACCCAAACCGATCATACTATACCCGGTTAACCTAATTTCCTTCAATGGATCGGATTTTGATTAACATTTAAATTTCAATCTGAAACTTCCACTCGAAGTCATTAACTTATTATTATAAAAAAAAATGCAACTAAAGAAAATTATTCATTGAAAATTTTATGCATCTCTTTGTCGTTGAAACATATAATAACCCTCAATTGAAAAAGAGTTTCGTATTAAGACAATGACGTTCAATATAAGAAAGTATATTTGATTATAAATGGCGTCGTCGTGCAAGGTTATTGAATCTACCGTTTTATTTTTAGTTAAATAGAAAAGTTATAGTTTTATTATATGTTGTAGACCTTTTGTCCTTAGGGTTTTCATTTTATTTTATATGACGATTTTTGATCATTGTTCGGCTTGTTTATCTTTCGGCTAATTCTTTTAAATTTCATCTTATTGCCATGGTATTTGAACAATATAATTGAAATCGTCATTCTTCATCGTCTACACATTAGATAATTCCTAATCGAAGTAGTTTAATAAAAAACGAAAAATATTTGAATGACGTTACTTGTACACTCAGATCAACAAACCCTCTTGGATATATAGTCATTTGTCATATACATTCACGCCTAATAGTTGGTGATGAAAAGCTAAGGGTTAATGCACCCGAGGGTCACTGTACTATTCGAGATAATCCAATTGGGTGATTGAACAAAAAAAAGTTGTAAAGTTTTCATTCTACTTTCAAATAAACTTTAACACTGTGTTCCCGAGTTTAATGAGGGGAGAAAAGAATAGAAGGGAAAATAAAACAGTAGAAAGGAAGAAGGGAGAAAAGAAGTTTTTTTTTATTTTTCGTGTTCCCGAGATGGAAAGAGTTGCAAAGAAAAGAAAAGAACTTTTTTTTACTGCGTGTTCCAGAGTCAGAAAGAAAGGAAAAGAAAAATATTATTTTACAATTATACCCTTTATTATATATCACTTAAATAAAACATAAAACACAAGTATAATGTTCAAATGTAAAATGTAAGATAATATCGACAATGATACGTATTCTATTAAGGAAGAACACATATATATTAATCATTTCAATTTTGCTAAGATCAATATTTACACACAAAAAATTTACACATGAATTACGTCTTTATTTTCTATCATAAAGCATTAATTAATATGTTATTTAGTCAAACCAAGATAACTTTTACCTTTTTTTTCATAGAAAATCAAATGATTATTACTACGTACATAAAGAGTATATAGAATATAGATGTAAAAATTGAATACTTACCTGATGTAAGAGATGCAGACTGCAGAATTTTGTAAAACACAAAAAAAAATTATATGACAGAGATGAAGATTTTATAATAAAAGAGAGTTCTGATACAATTCAATTTCTTGGAGATATATTCGAAAATTTATAAGCCAGAATATAATTTATATTTATATTTATATAATAATAAACAATTTATAAAATAATAATAAATAATGTTTATTATTCTAATTGATGGAGACTATTTTCTAATTTAAATAATGTTGCAGGCTATTTTTCTACGTGGTTAGATATATACCATACAATTTTTCTAATTTAAATAATATTTATTATTATAAAAATATTATATATCAATTAAACAAATCATATAAATATTAAAATAATGAAGAAAATTCAAGCAAGATATATTTGAAATCAATAACGTCTTTTGTTATGTTGAGGGTAATTTGGGAAAAAAAATATTTTATCCATGTCTTGGATTTGATTTCTATTCAAATCTTCTCAATTTTGTGAGGAAGTTTAGGAGAGAAAATAGGTAATATATTTCTTTCCATTTCGTTTCTCTTCTCTCCCTCCAAAAACTCTGGAACACGATTATTATTTTTTAATCTATCCACTTCTTTCCATTTCTTTTCTTTTCTTAAAAAAAAAAACTCGGGAACACAGTGTAAAGGCATCACTTTATGGGGTATAGCAAGTTACCAGTCAGTTTTACCGGATGACGTGGCTTAATAATCTACGTGGCAACAAACGTGTTTTTTATAGTTAATACGTGGCAATCTACGTGTCTAGTCTAATTATTTAAATCCAAAATTATTTCTCTCTCTTTCCTTCTCTTTCACACACAAAACACCTCAAAATTATCAGATCAAACACCCAAAATTATTTCTCTCTCTTTCCTTATCTTTCACACACAAAACACCTCAAAACACACACTACCACATATATTCATCCAAATTCATTCATTCATTATATATATAAACAAAGAAAATAACTCAGGTCATTCATTATTTAATCGTATTCATTGCTTTCATTATATTAAACAAAGTTAAAGTATTATTTTGCATCGATATGAAAATGTATTTTATGGTATGAGAGAGGAATGTGAAAGCTGAAAACAAAGAGGTAAAATCAAATAGTGGGAGCAGCAGCCTTTCATAGCCGTCACCCTCCAATTTTTCATCATCATCATTTTTACCAGAATCCCCAATATACCCTCTTCGTATCTCTTTAGTAGGAACCGAAAAGCTCGATTTCCATTCGGAGAAAAACCCGATAGACGCCGAGCTTAAAACCGACAGAATATGAGAGATTTCTTGATTATTACCCAAAAGTACTTCCGCAGCAGCATTTATGTTGCCAATGAAGAGATTCTCACGCACTAAGTACAACATATCATACACAGAAAAACACTAACTTTTCCTATAAACCCTAAATAATCTTTATTCCCCTGTTTCATAAAATTACACAAATTAAATAAAAATTCCAACTTTTTATCAAAGAATGAAACTTTATAACAATATGAACATATAATCAGAAAGTGGTAACTAATAAATCAGTTGGTTTGTTAATTGAAAAGAAAAAAAACAATACTTATTAAAAAGGATTAAATTATGATAGTAATAAAAAAGAGAACCTGGCCGGAGAAAGAATGAAGTATTCCGGCGAAGTGTGGTCGGAGAAAGGGATTGTGTTGTGGTGGCTATGAAAGGCTGCTGCTTATCATCATCGGAAACGGTGGTGGTGGTGAATAAGTGGCGGTGATGGTGGGTTTCCGGTGGAGGGAGGTTGTGGTGGTGAAAAAGTGACGGCGGTGGTGGGTTTCGGGTGGAGGGAGGTGGTGGTGGTGAAAAAGTGGCGGTGGTGGTGGGTTTCGGGTGGAGGGAGGTGGTGGTGGTGAAAGAAAAGTGGAGAAGATGAATGGTGAGAGAGGGGGTGTATGATGTGGATTTAAAAAGGGGGTGTATGATGTGGCATTAAGGAGAAAAAAAAAGAATGACTTGGAAATTTGATTTGGTCTATGTGTTCAAGTTACCTGCTGCTAGCAGGTGGTTTTGGACCCACATGACGAACTTAATCATTTTGCAAATAGAAAGTGATGATTTTAAAGTTATTTGAAAATAGAATGAAAACTTTACAACTTTTTTTTGTTCAATCACCCAATTGGATTATCTCGGATAGTACAGTGACCCTCGGGTGCATTAACCCGAAAAGCTAATATAATATAACGTAACTCTTTCAAAAGACGATAACACTATAATCTAATAAGCATGGATGGAGAAGATTCATTTGAAATTATGCTTGATTAGAATACGAGAAATAAACATTAGAAATAATGTTATCACGATAACATAAAAAAGGAAGAAAACACACTATCTAAACCCTTGATCATATAATTTTGAAAAAACGAGTGGTTGACTGTTAAACATTTGAAAATCTTTGAAAAGAATCGAGTTTGATTTTCACTTGCTACAACTTTTTGATGTCGTTAATCTCTTAGAAAATCATTGAAAAATACTATTAAAGATGAAAATAAAAAAGAGAATTGTACGTCAATTAAACTAAACTGTGTTTGTTGCTATTATAATAACAGAAGAATCGTTGCCAATTCGAATCTTTCATTGTGTCTTTCTTAGAACTCTAAAACCTAGTTTATATATGTGTTAGTAGGTGAAAGGCATTTACATAAAAATTCAAATATAAAAAACTAGTATAGTAAGGCTTATGATTAAAAAAATATATACAAACACGTTTTTCTTATGTTCGTGCGATAAAACTGGTTTATAAGTCTAAATTTTAATCGGTAACTAAAAAGGTAAATTAAAAAACAAAAGTGGAAACCAAAAGGTTAAGAGCACACAATATGATAATCACGATTGTGAGATTTTTTTGCTGACGTGACATCCAGAATGATGATTGTGAGTTTTTTGGTTGATGATTGTGGGAGATGTAACATTTAAATAACATAAATATAAGATTTTATTAAACTAAAAAACAATATAAATTATTAAAAGTAAACAATACTAAAAGCTAAATCATCCCATATTTTTCCGAGATTTTCATTTTTCGCTCTCGATCCACTCCGCTTGTCGTTGTTCGAGAGCCGCTTGTTTTTGTTCGAGAGCCGCCTCTTTTTGGACTTGGAGTATTTCTTTTTTGTTTGTGCGACATATTTTTTTGTTTTTGTTTTTAAATGTGAAGCAATCACTACACAAAATGCCGACGATGAAGATTGAGCCTTTTCAGATGCGTCGGATGATTATTTTCTTTTACTTCCATTTTGTTTTCCACGTAGTCGTTCATTTCGATCATCCGCGAAAATATCATCCGAAATATCAACGTCTTCAAGGTTGACGGTGGTAACTGGAGTTTTTATTTTGGCAAAAACACCCCATTTGCTATGTTCTCTCCAAATTTCCCACACCGCCGCTAACCTAAAAGGCCCACCCTCCGTGTCAAAGTACATCTCATTGGCCGCCTCTAAAACCCTTTGAATCGTCGGACACGCTACTCTGAAGTCGTAAAGCCTCCGCATAGTGGGCAATAAAATTCTTTACTGCACCACTCATTGTCGTGAACTTGCTATTCATGGACTCCTTGTTTAACCCGACCAAACCAATAAAATTGATTCGGTTTAGCCGGTTTAATCGGTTTCGGCCGACCCATACGCATCCCTACTTTTTATGATCATGAATAAAAACTTGTTAAAAATGTATAAAATGTATCCTAAAATATATAAAAGAAAACGGATAAAATACATTAAAAGTAAGAAAATAAAAATACATATAGTTTTATTAGAAAATAAGTATTTGAATTTTGCTTTTTGTTTTAATATCACATGTACAACATATATTAAAAGAGATGCATTAAAAATCACGGAATATGAAACATTAGATAAATTCAAGGTTAATTTTAGGCCTTTAGATTAAACTGGTGATTTCAATTGACTATTTTCATTTTAGTCCCTCTATTTTAAATAAATTTTTAACCCT
Source organism: Senecio squalidus (assembly GCA_910822075.1). Taxonomy (NCBI): domain Eukaryota; kingdom Viridiplantae; phylum Streptophyta; class Magnoliopsida; order Asterales; family Asteraceae; genus Senecio; species Senecio squalidus. Next base: position 9,111,556 of record CAJVGC010000001.1, on the reverse strand, counting down.
CGACTTTAATATATATTAATGATATTAGTTTGGGATAATATTATTTTAAATTTAGAATATATGTTATATATTAAACTTTTTTAAAAATAATAATAAAAAGAAAGCTTTTTTTTTTCTTTGAAAATAAAATAAAACTAAATGAAATCATATAAAAGGCAGAAAAAGACATATATTCATTTCAAGTTATTACAAAAGTCCGTTATATTAGATATTTTCAACTTCGTATTCTTCGTACTACGTTCTATGTTTCTATATATATATAGACAACAAACAACTTTATATATAAGTCATAGCATCCAAAAAAAAAAAAAAAAAAACTTTGTTAATTTACGTCAATACAGACTTATAGATGAAGTTAAATTCGACCACATAAGTATATATAAAATTAAATTATATCTAGTTACACACTTTAATATAACTTTCAATAAATAAAATAAAAAACATGTTTATAAACGAAATGACATCATATTTGACAATATATTTAATTTTGTATTACATGATTAATGATTTTGTTTACGGATAATGTTCTCTTTATTTAATACTTGTTATAATTGCATTATATTCGTTAGAGTTTTTTATGTATATGAATTTAAATATGAACTTGAAAAACACGTACATATAACCATAACGACAAATATTTGGTACCACAATTCATATTGCCCTACATTTTTAATGTTACACAAATATTCGATATAGTTATCCGCGTAAACACAACAAATAAACTAGTTACTTAAGAAAATAAGGGTTAAAAGTATCAAGATAATAGAAAAACATTTTAAAATATGTAAAATTATTTCCTATCTAAAACATATGAATATTTTTATTTAAAATATAATTTTACTAAATTGTATGATACTTTAGAAAGAAAGAAACAAATAATAATTTATATACATAGAATGTTTAAGGATTATTATTATATAAAAATGTAAAGAGTTATGTTGAAATTTTTTAAAAATATTACTTCTTTAATCTTAGAAAACTCTATGAAACTACTAAATTGAGTTTTCCAAAATTTAGTTAGAATTCAAAAAATGGGGTTTTTTGTGAAAACTTTTCAAAAAAATAACTATTTGAACAATTTTCTGTTTTTCTATAACTAAACAACCCTTTAAGGTCTTACTATGACTTTTGTTTTTAAATTTCGGGGTTGATTATATCATATCCTAGGCCAGTTTACAAAAACTGAAATACACATCAACCTCTAATTGGTATGGCATATATATTCTTTCGAAAACATAAGCGGATTGATTTCAAAGAATAAAAAAAATATGTATCTATCTATCTCATTTGTCATGTGTCATAAAATTATCATATTGATTGATTGATATCATTGTAATGTTGTTAATTGTTATCGATATAGTCGAATCCATTAACAACATATTGTTCAACAGTAAGAGCTGAATAGTAAATATAAAGTTTTAAGATCGAAATCTTGTTATAGATCTTTTTTGTTTCATCAAGATTGGGATCGCAAGATCAATTCGTATGGTCAAGTGTACAGTGTACTTGAAAGTACATTGAATGTTTTAAACTTTAATTACTTTAGGAAGTTAATTATTATACGTCAATGCTCACTGATTATCACGACTCACGAGATTTAAACACATAAACTGAAGGTTATTTTCGGGCTTATGAGTTTTTTATGATTTGAAACTTAAAAATAAGTTAATATGATAAGGCGGAAAATTTGGCTTATGAAAATAAGTTGCACAAAAACCTCATAAGCCAAAAAAATAAGCTAAAACAAACATGCCAGATAAATTATTTCAGTATTATCGAATCATTTGGCTTATGAAACAGTAAGAACTGGGTGTTTGATTTAGTTTACCTTGTTAAATATGGTTGTAAATAAATTCTGAATCAACATTAGTGAAAGTTATTTAGGGCATGTTTGTTAAACCCTAGACGAATAAGTACCAAATGGCTAGAAAAAGTTTATATACTGTAAATGTTCGGGAAATAAGTTATGAATCAACTCGAATGATGTGATTTTGAAATTTTGTATGACGGAGATGTGTGAAGTGGTGGGATGTTTTAACGAACGTGCACAAAAGGTGCTTGATAATTTTTTTAACAAAAAACCACAAGTTTTCTTTCTATATACAATCTCCTTTATTTTGAGATATTTTTACTTATAAACGTGTGTTATAATTATTGTAATATATATCTAGAAATAGAAAACGGAATTTTAAAAACTAATCTAACAAAAAAATTGTTCAAGGGGTGTTTGTTTCGGCTTATATAATGGGTTATGAGTCTATGTAAGCTCATAAGCCCATTTCCATTTTTCTCGGTTTATAAAGTTATTAAATTGAGATTATGATTTATTTAATTTGATAAGTTCTTTAAAGTCATAAATTCAATTTGATAATCCCGATCGAAAAAAATGGTCCCCTTGCCGAAACAAACCACCACCGACTCCGCCGCAGCTTCATCTTCTCCGATGACGAAATCCGTGATCGGAAGATGGGCCAACGAACCAGACGACATGCCAGAAGAATCTCAACCGCCTTCCACCTCAGATAACCTAGACCTAAACTCACTCGCAATCGATGAGTCAAAAAAAGTCAATGATTTCCTTGAAGATCCAGAAGATTCCAATATTCAAGCTGTAAATTACTCAAATCTCATTTAATTTTACTTTTACTATTTTATTATTATACCTAGGGTTTCATTATATTTATTATCCAGTTTTAGGTTAAACTGTATACTTATAGTAGCTGTAAATCATTCATTATTACAATAAACTCGATAGGCGGTACTCGAGCGGTCGGGGACCTTGTAGCGTGGAGCTCGGAATGAAGTTTTTGTATATAAGTTTATTTTTATCACGTGTTGATTGTTAGAAACCATAAAAATTAAAAAATAATGTTGCTTTTTTTTATTTTACCAGAATTATTAAATAAATATCGATGTTGACGAGTTATTAGTGTTGAACTATTTTGTTGACTGAGTAACCCTCTACTCTGTTCGCTAGGCGGTACTTAAACAGTCGGGGACGTTGTAGCTTGAAGCTCGGAATAAATTTTTGTATATAAGTTTGTTGAATATCATGTTTTGATTGTTAAAAACCCAAAAAAAAAAAAAATCTATTAACAATGTTGCTTCTACTGATTCTACCAGAATTGGTATATAAGTCTCGAGTTTTGACGAGTGTGTTTTTTTGGGCTGAGCAACCTCTACTCTACTCGCTAGGCAGGATCTTGTAGCTTGTACTCGCTGAGAACTAGGCCTTGTATGATGAATCACTGTATAATTCCACTAGCTGTAAATCATTCATTATTACAATTTACATCTTCAATTTTAATTAATTTTATTTTTTTACTATTAAACCTAGTGTTGTAAAACTCGATAGGCGGTACTCGAGCGGTCGAGGACCTTGTAGCGTGTAGCTTGGATTAGAAATTTTGTCCGTTGAACTATTTTGTTGGACGAGTAACCTACTAGGCCTTAGAATCTGGTTTTTACAACATTGATTTTCGTTATTTAATTTTAGGTTACATATGATGAATCACTGTATAATTCTGCTGTAGTTTATTCGCTATTTTTATTTTTAATTTAAAATTACTGTTTTCTTTGAGCGTAGGTTTTGAAATTGATTTTTTGTTTTGTTTTGTTTTTAGGTTACATCTGGTGAAACACCGTATACATCTGCTCTTAGATTTGAGGATTTGAATTTATCTGAGGAATTATTGAAAGGATTATATGTGGAGATGAAATTTGAGCGGCCAAGTAAGATTCAATCGATAAGTTTACCGATGATATTGACTCCACCGCATAAGAATTTGATTGCTCAAGCGCATAATGGATCGGGGAAAACTACCTGTTTTGTGCTTGGGATGTTGAGTCGAGTGGATCCGAAACTAGCTGCTCCCCAGGCTATTTGTTTTTGTCCTACCAGAGAGTTAGCTATTCAGGTTGCTTAAAGTTAGATTTTTTGTTAGTTTTTTATTTGAAGTTTGTGAATTTTGTATGTTTATTTGAAATAATGTTGTGTTGTAGCTTAGATTCTGGTTGCCTTTTCGATGCAATTATGATAGCCGCAAAATTAGGTATGCATGGATCATGATTAGTTGCTAAAAAACTGGTTATTTCCTTGTGAAATAAGCTAAAACGCAGTTTTATCCAAACACCAAAAACTGCATTAGTTTAAGAGTTTCCCCGCCATATGAACTTTCTTATGAGATGCAAATCCAAACACTCGATAAAAGCTTATGAGCTGATTTGTCATTAGCTACTTATTGAAAATTAGCTTAAGCCCAAACAATAAGCTTAGACAAACACCTCGTAGATCATTACTGGATTGAGGATGACACGACATAGAAATTGTAGTAAGAAGCCTAAAAAATTTTACTAACATGTTATAGATTGGAAAATGGATATGATCCAGAAAAAAGTTTAGGCTGTTTTTTTCGCTGCAATCAAGATAGAAGATTATTGCATTTTTCTCAAAAAGTTTAGGTTGCATTTTTCACGGCAATTAAGATAGACAAAACATAAAATGGTAGTAGTGTTATGGATTTTGTTTATTTGAAGTTTAAACAGGCCACTTTGAAACGGTTTATTTCACTGTAATGGTAGACTTGTAATTTTGAATTCAACAAGAATAAACACTTCGAAATAAGCAAAAAATACGAAAACAGCTTATTAACGAAAACCTATAATAGGCATATTAACTTTTTTTTATCCAGACACTAAAAGGTGCTTATGTGTTTGAAAAAACCCGTGAAAACAGCAGATAAACTCTTCAAATAAGGAATTTCAAACATCTCTTAAGAAGTTTCGGTAGTGTTATGAAATTGCTATAGAATGAGATTATAAATATAATCTAGAATAATGATTTGACATTGCTTGAAGTAGTACCTTCATGTTTATTATAAACCAAGTGGGAACATGGTTCATTTATTTTAGAAAAGGAGGATGCAAATCCATGTAAGTGGTATTGTTATGGGCATGAACTTTCTTGAACTCATTAGATCGAGATGCAAAAAACTCAAGTTTCATTAATATATGTGATTTTCTAAGTTTCTTTCTTTCTGGGAGTTCCAGTTGCCGGTTGGACCTTCTATAAATGTTTATATGCGAAATTTCTCAATTTTTTGTTAACGATAATGCAGAATATGGAAGTACTACTGAAGATGGGAAAATTTACGGGCATAACATCAGAATTGGGTGTTCCTGCTGCAGATAAGGCTAATTATATGCCAATCGCCAAAAGAGCACCTATTACTGCTCAAGTTATTATTGGCACACCGGGTACACTTACCAGGTGGATTTTCACCAAGAAGTTGGGTATATCTAATTTGAAGATCCTTGTGTTTGACGAAGCAGACCACATGCTGTCAGAGGTGATTTTCTTAATATTTGTATATCTTTACTATATTGAGTTCTGGGTAGTCTACAAGTACTATAAGGATCTCTTAGCTGTAAAATTAGTCGTACCTCAAATGAGAAATATACACACATGTGGTTGGTGACATACTGTGGTACGATATGTATGATGATTTGATATAATTAAAGGGCAATTAGTTGAAAGTATTAGTGATAATATAATAGATCTTAATTGAGGAGTATGGAATTGTTGTAGGATATAACATACCCTTTGGAGGCCTTAGATGATGACAATTGGATTATAATTTCACATACCCATCATAGGTCTTGAATGATGCGAGTCATAATAATGTTGTATTTCTTAACTGATACACATTACCACTATAGTTCACTATAAGTTACTTTATAAAGTGCAACGTCAAAAAGCCTGATGTCTTAATTGTTGTTTTTTTAGTTTCTGTACTATTCTCCTTTCGTTTCCTAATTTTTACTAGTTGCTGACTGAATCATGATTTATCTGTTGTCTGGTTTTCATTATTCTGTTGTTACTATTGGTGGTTAACCATTCGGTTTATTTCGATTTAGGGCGGTTTTCAGGGAGATTCCGTGAGGATAATGAAGGATATAGTTAGGTGGAGTCCCAGATGTCAGGTTTGTTTGCATTATAATAGTTATTAGTTATGTTAAAAAGATATTCCATTTGCTTTTTATTCTATGGATTCTCATAGTGTCTCGTTATTAGAGTAATATGAAGTTATGACCCTTAATTTGCAACTTTACATAGGTGCTTCTGTTTTCTGCTACCTTCAACAAAACTGTGAAGGCATTTGTAAAAAAAATTGTCGAAGATATTTTTGTACACGAATACAACCAGCTGTTCGTAAAGAAAGAAGAATTGTCTTTGGATTCTGTGAAGCAGTATAAAGTGAATTTACCCGATGAGCTGTCGAAGATCATGGTTATAAAGGACAAGATAATGGAGTTAGGCCAGAAAGTTGGACAGACGATCATATTTGTCCGCACAAGAAAGAGTGCTGCTATGTTGCACGAGGCATTAGTTAAGTATGGATATGAAGTTACAACGATTCAAGGAGCTCTAACTCAGGAAGACAGAGATAAAATTGTCAGAGAGTTCAAAGATGGGTTGACCACTGTTTTAATCTCAACAGATGTTCTTGCTCGAGGGTTTGATCAGTCACAGGTTTGCATCTTTAATTTTCTCTTTTAGTCGTGTTTGGTTGAACGGTATGTGAATGAGGGATTTTTCCATGCCAGCCTACTATCAAACCCTTGGTTTTGTATATGGTATTTATTTAATTATGTTTTTTCTTTTCAAACCAGGTTAATTTGGTAGTGAACTATGATCTTCCGGTGATACATAATTCTAATACACAACCTGACAATGAAGTATACTTGCACCGTATTGGTAGAGCAGGACGGTTTGGTCGCAAAGGTAATGCTTTTTTCTGCTGTTCTTTTTTTTTTTTTTTTTTTTTAATATTATTCCGATTGTCGCTCTCACTCTGTAAGTTTATTCATGGCTATCTGATAAATTATATGAAGGTTTATGAAAAAATGATTTATTGGGGGAAACCAAAAGTGGAAGTGTTTACTCTTTTTTGAGAACTACGGAGTAATTGGATATCAAAAACGGATAGCATGAATATCAGTGGATAATAACTTATCAAATTGTTTTATGTAACAGGAGCTGTATTTAACTTGCTGTGTGGTGAAGGAGACAATATGGTTATGGAAGAAATTGAGAGGCACTTTAATCATTACGTTACCGAGGTAAATATTTATGCATGTTACAGTATTTTGTTATAAATGTGGTGTTTGATGTGTTTTGTTAGAGGTTAAATATTAGACTATGGTAATGCACATGATAATACTAATCGACAAAAAAGACTGAAAGTTTGTCTGATAAAAGAGAAACCTTGGATGTTATATTGTTTGCCTTAGAGGTAGCAATCGTGACCTGTTTACTTATGAATGGGTCAATTTGGGCATTGTGTTATCTCAAACAGGTTGAATCTTTAAAATCACCCGAATTGTATTTTTGATACTTGAACTCTTATTCAAAGATTTAGGTTATAAATTATATTCTAGTGTTTTTGTACTCTTAAATAACGCATACCCAAACCCGATGGATCAACCTATACTAAAAATTACCCGTTTTGACCCCTTACCCAAACTATCAATCTTGTCACCTGTAATTTTAATTTAATGGTTATCATTTTTGAAACTTTCTAGGTTCCTTCTTGGACAAGCGATGCAGACTTTGAGGATGCGTTAAAGAAAGCTGGTTTAATGTAAAGCTTCATATCGTTCCTGGCCATTATCCCATTATCAAAAAGACGGTGGTTCATAGTTTGTTGAGTTACACTGCAGCATATGTTTTTTTATGTTGCAAAAGTAGAAGTCAAAGGTCAAATTTCGAGTAAACTACTATTTATTGATTCATTGATTGTGTGAAGAGCTTTTTGTATTTGGTGGTTGGGGAAGTAGTTTTGTTTGGAACTAGTAGCGCTATTGTTCTTTAATTATTCGATACAAGTCACAAGTTACGAAAATAGTTTATTTGGAACTTTCAGTTGTATCGCACATATGTACAATGTATGATCAAATCGTGTATTGTTGTATTGATGTTTTCAAGTAACGGGTATATATACATTGTGTTGTCAAATATTTGAAGATAATGTTATGGACATTACATGTACATTAATGGTTAATTTTTGCATAACCGAATGCCTTTAAAAATTAAAGATCAAACGCCATATTATACGACTTTTGTGGTCTATATTCCTTTATCGGCCACTCGTTGAACATGAACAATTATAGGCAAAAACTACCACCATGAAAACAAGGATCATAATCTTTGATCACATCTTTAAATCATATTATAGGTTTAATTTAAAGATTATGACCTTAATTTCATGTATAATGTCATCATTTCTATGTATGAAGATTTGGTAGATATCAAACTTTAAAAGATCTAATTAACTAAATTTATTAGAGGTTGCTAAACATAGTTTACGAAATTATTTCTAATAAATATTTATAAATTTATGGTACATTTAAGAAACGGCCATGCATTTTAGGTGACCCATTGTATTTAAGGTGTACAATCTCATAATATGTGTCTTAACTTATTAACCATAGTCCGAGGACTATTAGTTAACAAAACCTATTTTATAATTATAGTTAATTGATAATGAAATATAAAAGAAAAAATAGAAAAGTGACAAAAAGATGAAGCCAATTTTTATTAAGCACAACACCATTTAGTTCATTTATGGCCCAACTAAGCACAACCTTCTTTAGGTAACTTTTGGTATATACAAATCCGAAACTGACCCAAATCGATCATATTGTACCCGTTTAACCTAATTTCCTTCAACGGATCGGATTTTGATTAACATTTAAATTTTAATCTGAAACTTCCACTCGATCAACATCCCATGATAAAAAGATAAATTACACATTTTTATGATAAAGTTTATATTACTATTGCTTAAAGTAATTTTAAAAAGTATTACTTCTTTAATCTTAGAAAACTACTAAATTGAGTTTTCCAAAATGTAGTTAGAATTAAATGGGGTTTTCTGTAAAAACTTTTATAGAAAATAACTATCTGAACACATTTTCTGTTTTTCTATAATAAAACAATCCTTTAAAGTCAACGTTTTGTTCTCGAGTCTAAAATTAAAGGAAAAAAAAAGTAATGTAAATAAAAGTAAAGTAAAATTAAGGAAAATATTTATTTTACTTTACGATCACCCCAAATATGGTCGGATTATTTTATTGAAATAAAATGTATAAACTTTATCTTCAAATCCTTTCATTTTCGTTTGGTTCAAACAGAGGAATGAGAATGAAAATGGCAAAAGGAATACTAAGGAATATAATGAGATATTAGTGGGTAATGAAAGTCATAATCCCCAATTTAGAGGTTGCTTGAATTCGGTTAATAAAAGAAAAGAATATGAGAAAATGAAGATGAAAGTCATTACTCCCAATTTAGTGGGTAATGACCCATTGTCGAGTTTTAATTAATGATTATATTCATTATACTTAACCAAACACTTATATTCATTATTTTACCATTTCTTGGTGCTTAAACCCCTTAACCAAGCACACCCTGACTTTTTGTTTGTTTTTAAATATTGGGGTCAATAATTGATTATATCGTATCCTAGGCCAGTTTACAAAAACTGAAATACACATCAACCTTCAATTGGTATGGCATGTATATTCTCTCAAAAACATAAGCGGAATTATTTCAAAGAATAAAAAAATATGTATCTATCTATCTCATTTGTCATGTGTCATAAAATTATCATATTGAGTGATTGATATCATTGTAATGTTGTTAATTGTCATCGATATAGTCGAATCCATTAACAACATATTGTTCAACAGTAACAGCTGAATAGTAAATATAAAGTTTTTAAGATCGAAATATTGTTATAGATTATTTTGTTTCATCAAGTTGGGATCGCAAGATCAATTCGTATGGTCAAGTGTACAATGTACTTGAAAGTACATTGAATGTTTTAAACTTTAATTACTTTAGGAAGTTAATTATTATACGACAATGCTCACTGATTATCACGACTCACGAGATTTAAACACACAAACTCAAGGTTATTTTCGGGCTTATGAGTTTTTTATGATTTGAAACTTAAAAATAAGTTAATATGATAAGGCGGAAAATTTGGCTTATGAAAATAAGTTGCACAAAAACCTCGTAAGCCAAAAAAAATAAGCTAAAACAAACATGCCAGATAACGAACGTGCACAAAAGGTGCTTGATGTTCATCTAGCAACAGGATTTCGGGGATACCATGTGTGGTGCAAAGACAAGTTTAAAGGAAACGAGGGTGCTTTTATACAAGAAGGCAAGAGTTGGTTATACAATTATCAATGCCATTGCTATGCGAAAAATTCTTAAAAGATATGATAAGGTTTGTCTCTCTTGAGAATCAAATAGTTATATGCCACGTTTTCTCGCTATGTATTCATACCTTTTTAATATGTCGCGAGATAGTTTCTGACGCAAATTTAATTCTTGCAGTAAAACGTACGGGGGCAAAAACTTTTCACGAATTTGATGATTATTTTCAATATATCAATGTGTCAGAAGCTTATTTTCGAGATTTTCTCTTTTGTTTTTGTAATTTTCCCTGTGTTTTAATCATGTTTGACAATTTGCACTAATTATCTAAACATATTTCGACGAAAATTGTTTTAGCTTAATCTAGAAAGACGTTTCTCCTTCCTACCATCATACTAGTGGAACGTAGATGTTTTACGATCAAGTGAGAAGTTTTAAATAAGTTGTATCGTGCCTTAGGTAATACTAATACATACTTCTATTGGTACCTAGATCATGGTTCATTTTACAAATTATGCGAGTAACATTAATGTCGTTCACACATTTTTATAAACCATATGATCGGTTTGCATATTCTTGAACCAATGCCCCGAAAAGCGAGGGCTTCTCAATTAAACGTGAAGGTTTGTCAAATTCTTTTGCATACCCTGTTACAACACATAAGTATAAGTTAGTGATTATTTTACCTTCAAAGTACCTACTACCTGTTTCCGGAGGACAATTGACTCGTCGACCCAAATGACCCGTTTCCTTTCGAGTTATTATTATTTTACCCATTTGACATGCTTGAGATGAAATGTAACCCAATTAGACCCATTCATATGGGTAAAAATTAGCATCTTTCGGAAAATGTTAAAGAAATTAAATAATCACCTGCGTCAATGACCAAAACCCGATCACAATCCATGACGGTGTGAATCCTGTGAGCAATGCTAATAATAGTACAGTCTGCCAAGTCCTCTCTTATGATTCTCTGAATTACAGCATCTGTTTGTGAATCAACCGAAGCCGTTGCTTCATCCATGAACAATAGTCTGCTGTACTTTAACAACACTCTTCCAAGACAAAGAAGTTGGTGCTGTCCCACGCTCCAGTTATCGCCATTATCAACAACTAAAAAAACATAAACGAAGCAAACAAGTTAAAAAAACGACATTTTTTTTTTCTTCTTCTATTTGTTCCAACAATAGTACATTGATCCGTTTTATGTACCTAAGGAATCAAGTTTCCCTGGTTTGGCAGCTACAATAACGTTTAGCTGGCATCGTTCAAGACTCTACAAAGAAAGTTCTCAAGTTAAGTGAATCAAAGAAACTATAAAGTTAGAGTAAGAGGAAACGCGTCAAGTCATATAAAGGTTATGTTTAATTCATAAATACCCCAACGAGCAATGGACCCTATATAACTGTGGTACGAAAGAATAGAGTTCACTTACCCTCCATATCTCCTCATCAGAATGTTGACCGATAGGGTCAATGTTGCTTCTAACCGTGCCTTCAAAAAGGATTGGTTCTTGAGGAATTATACCAAAACGGGACCTAAGATCATGAAGCCCGAGTGTCGAAATATCAATACCATCAATAACAATACTTCCTCCACATGGCTCAACTAACCTAAACAAAACATGAATCAAAGTTGATTTCCCGCCTCCTGTCCTACCAACAACACCGATCTTTTGGGCTCCTTCAATGTTTAGCGTAATTCCTTTAATCACAAGAGGTGTGTTAGGACGATATCTAACTTGCAAGTTTTTGAGCTCTAAACTGCCATGAGTAGGCCAGTTTAGTGGTGGTGGATTGTGTTTTTTAACCCATTCGGCTTCTGATGGTATGTTGGTGAACTGTTTCATTCTTTCAACTGAAACCATTCGGTTTTCAACGTAGCAACTACAAAATATAGCCCAAAATAGCAGACCGTTTAGTGAGAGTCCGTACGAAAGTGACAGTCCAACCTCCTCTGTGATCATATAAGTGCAATAAATTATATTTGTTAGAGAAGCTTTAATTGTAGTGGTGGCAAACTGAGTGGGTCGGGTAACGGATAATTAAGATAGAATATACTAGAAGTATTTAGTATTTGTATTAGCCTACAAATAAGATCATTGACTTGCAAGGCAATGCTAAAAGAAGGGTATTCGTAGGTTGTTTCCTAAACTATTTATATCTAAGATTTACACCTAATCTATAAATAAAGGTGAGGGTGTGAAGTTTAAATCTTGTACCGAAATTTCTTTTCCTTAATAAGAGTCGTCTAAACATTCTTAATTATCGGTTTCTTTTTCACTTGCTTGTTCGATAACCGCCACCATAGTTAAAGTTTATTGTATTCCACGAGTTCCATGAAGGTTTTTGTGAAGTCTAAATTCCAAGTGGTATCAGATCCACGGTTCGTTGTTCTTCTGAGGGGAACAGTTACAAGATCTTCTCTAATTATCGGGCAAACTTGTGCAATGGTGGGAAAAACGCGATTCCGAGTTTGTTAAGCGTTGGATCATTACAAAAGTTGTTATGTAGGTTCCTAGCACATAGATATACAACCTTACTGAATAGCTTTTTTTTTATCTGAGGTTCTTACAAAAAGTTATTATATTGAAGTTGGCTGCAAAATAGGAAAAAAGTTGAAAATGAACAGGTTTTTGGATTCTTTACACGAGTCAATTTTTGTTTGTGGGTTGTTTTTAAAGATCCATGTTTGCAGGTTGTGGTGTTATGGGTAATCCGCAAGGTGAATAAGCATATAGCCGGTTCAATTTTGATCTGTGGGTTGCTAAGATTCAAGGTATATTGTGGGTTGGTTTATCGTACACAACAGGACCAAAATTCGAGTATTGTGTGGATTACATGGAGATGTTTAGTATCATGGTTATCTAATATTTAGAATAAGGTCGAGATTGAAACTTTATTATTAATATAATTAGGATAAAGTATTTTATAAATACTAGGTATTTATATTAAGTTAAGTTTATATTTTCTTTTAATTGTATTAGCCTACAAATAACGTTAATTGTCTTGCAAGTCAATGCTAGATTGGAAAGATAATAGAAGGTTGTTTCCTAATTTGATTATGGATTTACCCACCTATGAATAAAGGTGAGGGGTGTAACCTTTCAAAATATTATTTTCCTTTAATAACAGACGACTTATCAGTTTCTGTTTTTCTTTTGTTCGATAACCGCAATCATAATTGAAGTTTCTTTTATACTACGGGTTAGCTCATAGAGTTGTTGAAGTTGAAATTCCAGCATGGTCAATACGTTTTTGCCCTAATCTATTTGGATAGTTTGTATCTTCAATATATTACTAAAATCATAATCTAGAGTATATTACGTAAATGGTCATTATGGTTTATCGGTATAACATGAGGAACATTTATGTAATATACTCTCGACCAGTTTAACCCATTTTACTCGTTAATTTTTTTTTATCAAAGTTTTATTATTTTGCTAATTGAAATTGCCAATCTTGTATTCGATATTTGAAGTAAGTATATACCTGGTTTAATGACACTGCTAGGTAAATGTATCATGAAAGCCGTAGAAACACTAAGAAACAAGGTTCCAAGAAACTCTATACGGAAACCCAACCATCCATGCGATGCATTGTTGTGGAAATCCATTCGTAGATTTGCATCCACACGTTCAACGTTTTCGTGAACAAACTCATATTGTTTTCCAAAACCCCGAATGGTCATAACCCCAGAAATACTCTCCGAGAAGTGATGAATGACAGGTGCTTTTGTTATTGAGTCAAGACGGGTTATTTCACGAGATGTTGCAAGGTAATACCCCTGAACAAATAAGCAAAAATATCACTTTCTGTTTCACTTTCACTTTAACACTTTTTTGAATGGATTCACGCATACACATACCCGGTACCAGAAATTAAGCCAACCGAGTGGAATGAGTAGGAAGATTGTCGGCCAAGCATATTGACAAGTTACGATGATCACACTAACGACAGACATGTACAAAATAAGACTTAGATTCATCATGAATGGTAGCATTGTATCGATGTTTGTTTGATCACTTGATGCCTGAAAAACACATACAAATAGTATAAGAGTAGAGCTTTAGAGGTTGAGGTGGGACGAAATTGGAAAAAAGAAAAAACATTTGAACGACTTTCGTCATATTTGATTCGTTTTCTTTTTGTTTATTAGAAAAATGATCTGTGTAGCTAAGCGCATAAATGTTCCCCTTTTTTTTATGCAAATAGGAACTAAAATATAAATCGAGTCGACAAAATTAAAAGTAAATGAGTCAAACTTACCCGACTAAGAATTCTTCCTGAAGGCGTGGTGTCGAAAAACGACATTGGAGCATGAAGAATACTATTCAAAAATTGTTTAAAAAACTTTTGTGCGGTCTCAAGTCCTAAAAACATCGAGAAAACAGTCTTTCCAATAATCAAAACAAACGCAACACTAGAAATAATTCCATAGACTCCGATGAAAAAAGAAGGATCAAAATCATCAGCTCGATCTTCTGAAGTTTCGTAGGCTAACCAATAATCGCTCGCCATTTGTGTAGCTTGCCATGAAAACGACAACAATAAAACCTTAACCACACCTAACCACCCAAAAGCTTCGGTTGCATACACTTTGTAGACTTGTAGACTCACTTTTCCTGTTTCTCGTTCTTCATCTTCGATCAGTTTTGATGTTCTTCTAATAGACCTTGTTTGATATCGTTGTAATGGCTTCTGTGTAGACTCACTTTGTTTGATATCGTGTGGAGCTTCTTTGGAGTTATGACTAAGAGATTTTGTAAGGGTTTTTGGTTCGATTGACTCTGTTTGTACTAGTTGCATTGAGGTCTCGTGAGCAGATACTAAATCTTTGAAATCGAGGCCAGATTGTACTAGTTCGTCGTATTTTCCTGATTGGACGATCATTCCATCACGCATCACCTAAAAAGTTCGTTTATGTTTGTTTATTATTTAAGGAATGAAAATGCACAACATTTTTGTTTACAAATCAAACGATACTTTGTTTATATGTCTGGGTTTGTTTTTCGTTAAAAGTTAAACAAACGAACACTGACAAACCAATTTGGTGCTCATTCAGTTTCTTTACAGTCCTACGATATCATAACCAAATCACTTACAATGATAAGATCAACGTTATGGAGGAAATCGACTTGGTGAGTAACGAGTAAGACCGTCTTATCTCTCAATATTCCCCTCACACATTCCTACAATTCAATTAACATGAATTAGTATAGGAATACGAATGTGAACAACATGAGGATTTAAGGTTAAGTGTTTAAGGAATACGATTTGACGATTTGTTCTATGATTACATTGAAGATTTCAGAACCAGTATGAGCATCAACCGCACTAAAAACATCATCAAGAAGATAAATATCAGAATCTTGATAAGCAGCTCTCGCGAGCTGAATCCGTTGCTTTTGTCCACCACTTAGATTAATCCCACGCTCTCCGATCTCAGTTTGATCTCCGAATTCCATCATGTGGAAGTCCTTTTCCAAACAACAAGTTCTTACTGCATTCTTGTACTTTTGTCGATCCATAGTTGAACCAAACAGAATGTTCTCTTCAATCGTCGAATTTTGAATCCAAGATGTTTGTGCAACGTAAGCAGTCGTCCCACAAACTTTCACTTTCCCGGATATTTTATTCATTTCACCGATAACAGAAGCAAGTAGAGACGACTTCCCTGATCCAACAGTCCCCACAATTGCTACTAGTTCGCCTTTTTTTATCTTGAAGTTAATATTTTTGATTGTTTCCCCTTCTGAAGGGTCGTCGTGCCAGCTAAACGACCCATTTTGGACCTCCACCGAGGTTGCACAATCACCATAACCATTTTCATTTCTTTCCACTGAACTCGTGTCCAACTCGTTACTCTTCATATACTTGTCTAATCTCTCCAACGAGATCATCGCATGAGAAAGTGCGATCATTGATTGAGGAAAACTCCAAATCGGCCCTTGCAAATTCTTAAACAACGAAGTAGCCGTGAAAACTGTAACTGCGTTGAGTTTCACCCCAAGAAGAATCCCACTCCCAAATGTGACTGTCGAGATAAACAAAGGCGTACTAAACAAAAGAATCATATTCATCCCAACCGAATACATAAACTTACAAAGCCAACCATACTCCTCTTCACGAAATGATTGAATTCTCGCGTTAAAATCTTCTTCCCATGCTTGAAACTTGATCACTCTCATGTAACTAAGCATCTCGTTGGTCGCCTTCATTCGCAAGTCACGACTAGTCATAATGTTAAACTGGTACTTATTTTTTTGTTTAGTACACCAAAACACAAACAATAAAATCACCAAAACCGCGATTAATGTAACCAAAGTCGATACCCCGAGAAACATGTATAGAATGATTAAAGCGACCACAAGTTGAACCGGCATTAACCAAATCGCGTGTAACTGAGGTATAATATCGGATAACTGTTGTGCATCAACAGCCATATAGTTCACAATTTGTCCAACACCGTGTTTTTGTCGAACAGAACACGAAATACGTAAGCCTTTTTCATATAACGAAGTTATCAAAGTCGAACGAATTAACATCCCGAGCTTCTGAGAATGAAATTTAATCTGATGTGAAGATAAAACTTCAATAAATTTTGCTATCAATAGTATTAAAACCAAATAATATCCTTCGTAAGGCGAGTTTCGTTTCCCTGATGTGAAATCGACGAATCTTGTAATCAGTAACGGGCCAACATACCCGACACAGAGTTTTACCATATTTAAAACCCCGCTGAATGTTATATCCTTCCAAAAACAACGAAGTAGTGTGGTTCGAACAGGGTGTTTTGAATTTTCCTCGGGTTTTGGCCAGTTTTTTGCGAAAAGTAGAGACATTTTTTCGGCTTGGTGTTCGGGTGAAAGTGTTGGGATGTCTTCAAGTGTTAATGCGGTTTTGTAACCTTTTTTTAGTAACGGATTTAACCATATCCAGAATGTTTTCGAGAAGATTGAACTGGATGCATATTTGCTTGTGTTTGATGATTTGATCTCTATAAGTTCTTCTGGTTTGGATTCAGGTTTTGTGATTGTAATCCCGGTTGAAGCAGTTACTGATACAATCACGAAAAAACACGAAAATGGAAGTGAAATGGATGTGATTAAGTCACTGGTTTTCGACACTGAAGTGTAGAAAACCAAATGACCAATACTCGAAAAACTGATTAATGCAATGGGAATACAATTCACCACCCAAAATACTCGAAGAGTAATGGGATGAGTTGGTGATTTAAATCTCTTCTCATGAACGATTAAAACGATGATTATAACAAACGATATCGCTTGAATTAACCAACAGATTCCATTAATCAACTTCCATGACGTCTCACCGTTATGGGGTTCATCAGTGAACCCCATAACGGATAAAACAGATGCTAAAACAACTTCAACAATTGCAACAGTTATAGACACTCTAAACCAAACATTCGTTTGAACATAAACCGTGGTTTTAGCAACGAAAGGTTCATTAACCGCGGAATTGTTAACGAAGGTGAACTTTAAATAGAGCTTTCGAATCAAGATTACGAAGAGGATCAACAGAAAGGTGGTATCAATGGAAGCTAAGAGTAGTTTATATAGTAAGAGTTTCGAGATCATTGAGGTGTTTTCCGCCATTTTCGAGCTTGAAAACACGAAACAGATTTGAGTAATGAAGATGTTAAAATCTGTTGTTCATGTTGAACAATATGTAATAAAAAAGAAGGCAAAAACATAGATTAAAGTTGAAGAAAATGAGAGCCATGATGTAACCAATGTAGGGTATGGAGGGTGTGTTTGAGTAATAAGTGTCTAAGTTTTTAAAAGAAAAAATTACGTCCTTAACTTTGACCCAAAAATTCAATCTATCGCTTGTAACTTTTAAAAGTTTTAATGGTAGTCACATAATTCGTCTACTTTAAGCGTTATTTTAAACAACGAAACTCTAGGTCGATCATAAGGAGCAGTTTTCCGTTCGTGTTAGTAGGTGCAAACATTGCTCGGAGTTTTAATGACAAAGTGAATCGTAAACGGAAGAACCCAAAAACACGATTTCTAATATATGCATTTTTGTTTCTTAATTTTTGCAATTTGAGTTTTATAGAGGAATGAATTTTCTAATGTTACTAGAAAAATGCTTTGCTATTTCTTATTTTTTACTTCTTCACATTATTGAATATTTTTCGTGTTTCGGGTGTGTTTGTACGAATGATTTTGATATTGCATATTAGAGTGTGTTTTTTGGGAAGATTGGAAGAACGAGGGGTTAAGGGAAGAACAAGGAGAGAGATAAAATAACCTTATGGGCAAATCACATGATTGAATTTAACGAAAATAATAACGAATTGTTAACGGTTAGTCTACTAATAAAACAAAATAAACACTTTTGGACTACCATTAAAACTTTAAAAAGTTAGGGACGAGGAGTGAAGTTTTTGGTTAGAGTTAAGGCCGAACATTGTAATTTTTTCAAATTTAAAAATAAGAGCTTAAGAATTAAAAGCTCGTTTAGTTATCAAAAACTTTAAATTTTAATTTAAAATAAAGCCTCAGGTGAATTTTTTTTTTAGAAAGAGGGACTTTTAGGAAAACAAAAGAAAAATTAAAATAATATCTCTAGTTTTCGGCCTCTAGCTAGAACTTCTAACTCGTACTCATAAAACATCTTAGTATGTTACAAGTATAAATTTATAGGCTACCAATATCTTTTATAATAATTTTAGATTGGATTAAAGTTTCCGTTATTTATCTTTTTGGTATACGAAGTCGATTACAGTCCTCAACAAGAAATCTGATAGAACGAATCTTAGACTCATCACATTTGTTTAGAGGTTTTTTTTTATAATTTCAAATAACAGTATATATGTTATTTACCCGGTATTTTATTTACACACTTATAAAATAAATGCAATATTTTCCCTTACAAATAGGGGTGAGCAAAACTACGTACTACCGATACACACCGATATGGTATTCAGTATCATATTTTTTAAAAGTTGTTGTAATTTTGAGGATTTCGATTTTGGATTACTGAGATTCGTGATTCACTTTCAGATCAAAATATTTCGAAGGTACTATCGATATTTTCAGTCGGATAAAACTCAGTATTTAGGAACGATGATCTGTGTATGATTTTGCGTAAGAATGAATTCAAAACGTACCAGTTTGATATCAACCAAATTTTTAGGAGTTTGATAACTGCTAGAAGCAGTTTTAAAACCATAAAAAACGACGAATTATATAATCATTATAATTCGAATTCGAAGTTTTTTAAAACCCTAAACCCTTAACCCCAGCCAGAGGCTCTGCCACTTGGACCCCGTCAGGGGTTGCCACCCCTTGGACCCCGCTATCGGGGGCGCTGCCCCCGAACAATCAAGATAAGGTCGAACAAGTGTGCACTCCACACTTTTTCAAACTTGTTCGATATTTATCAAGATTACATTGGTTAAACAAATTAATCTCATTACACTTAAATCATATGGGTTTTTCTAACGTGTGCCCTAGGGACACATGTTAACACCATTTTTTAATATTAAAAGTACAATCAAAAGTACCATTTGATACTTTTGATTGTACTTTTAATATTAAAAAATGGTTGTTAACATATGCCCCTAGGGCACAAGTTAGAAAAACCCAAATCATATTGGTAATATAAATCACCAACAAAAGTTTGGTATTTAGTATTATTGGTACTCGTATTATAGCGGGTTTTCGACTATTATATCGTATCAACCATTACCAAACCAGTTCGATACTCAATTCCAAAAAACCAATTAAACAAAAAAATTAATATGATATTACGCTCATCCGGACTTACAAACATATTTAAACCTTAATATCTAGACGTGTGGTTTTAAAATCTCCTTCTTTTTCACACTTTTCATACATGAATAAATAATGTGTTACACATAGACTCATATATTCGTGTCGACAAGTTTTATACTTGTTAATGTGTTTTTTCTTTTTATTATTATTATTTTATTTTAGAAACACAAAATTTATTTGTGTGAATGTTTTTTATACAAGAATAAAAGATATAATCATATGTCATGTTTTTTTATACAAGTAATAAAGATAGAATTATATGTGTTTTTATATACTACATGCTTATTAATTTTAAGCACCTAAATAAGTAAAATTTGACAAAATTATATACGGTTTTTAAAATGTTAATCACTTTAAAGTTGAAAGTTGTCTGATACAAAATATTTTGTTAGTAATGAGTTTTAGTTTACTATATGAAATGAGATGTTAAATTTCTTTATTAACATAAAAACTTCATTTTTACTAAATACACTATTCGTCAAAAGACAAAAACTAACAATCTTTCTGTTTAAATTTTTTTCAGAAAAATTATCTTTTTCTGAATATAGATAATTAAAAAGTAGTGATTTTTTACTTTCTCCTTAAATATTTTCAATTATCAAACACTAAATGTAACCGATATTTTTTAAGTATAGGCAAAATAGATAATCTAATGAAAAAATATTTAATTAATTGCACATATCGTATTTTAATTGTTTTTTGTTTTCTAGACAAATTTTTTTGAAAGGAATGAGTATATTTTTTAATACAACAATATTAACCATAGTAAATTGCATATTCGTCCTTAAAGACTTACGAATTCTCCGATTTTATTCTTAAACTTTTTTTTCCGCAACTACCTTCCATGAATTTATCAATTTTTGTATTAATCGTCTTTTTATGTTAAACTTAATAGATATATAGTTAACTTCTTGTAAATGGAACAAAATACCATATTCACCTTCTTTTTCTACAAACACAGCTTGCCCTTTCCATAATACCTAATTTTTAACACCCCACTTTATTTTTATTTCTTCCTTTTCTTGCATTAAAATTGCAATTTCTAGGGTTATTAATTAATCTTACAGGCACATCGACCACATCTAACCCACCCCCGCGTAGACCCACTATCGTCGCCACCTACATCATGCCACCATGAAAAACCGTTCTTTCCCACCATCTTCAGTAATCCACCACCGTCGTCGCCTTCATCGGGTCATGATTTTTTGGTAAAATAATAACAAAAGTTTTTAAAAAAAAAATGTCACAAAATAAATAATAACAAAAGATTAAAAAAAGTTTAATTACACTATTGAATTTTCGATAAAATAAATGACAGAAAATATTTTCGGTAAAATAAACAAAATAAAAACAATTATACATTTTTTTCGTCTCTAAGTTTCTGGAGACCTTTCTCAGTCTAATATCGAAACAATCCAATTTGAAGGACCACCTTAAAATTAGGCCTTGATAATAAAATAAAATAAAAACAATTTATACATTTTTTCCGTACCTACCTTTCTAGAGGTCATTCTGAGTCTAATATTGAAGTAATTTTAATTTGGAGGACCACTTTAAAAATATTACCCCAATAATAAAAAGAAAATAGACCATACGATTCGAAAGTAAATTTGGTGGTCTTATGCGGTCGTCGTTGTCACATATCCATAAGGACTGTTTTGATCTTTCGTTTTAGTGAAACTACTTGATTTGAAAAATATACTATAGTCATTTCGCATGGTCCGATAACCATCATTTTACATTTAATAGACCATACGATTCGAAGATTTTATATGATTTTAAAATTTATGAACTATGAGAAATTATTTTGATACAATAAAAAATTATTTGATACACCATTCATAAATGTTTAGTAATTATCACTGGCCCCGTACTTGATGTGTAGGCCTAATCATATTTGATACAACATTGCACAAAGTTATCTTGGGTTAAATAGATGTTTTTAACTTTTGCATTTATTACTTTTGGAAGACAAAAAGATGTGACAATATGCGAATCAAAGACCACAAACATATATCCACAACTCATGGTTGTCGTGTCGGACAGGTTGGATAACGGGTCCAACACAATTTAAATTAAGAATCAGAATGTAGTGGTACATCGTAATGGAGATTATTAATAGTTTGTCTCGTTTATTTTGTAGGTATTTTTTTGTTGTTGTAATTTTATCGTTTTTTAAATAGTATTTGTAAAATATTATCAAATTATTACTTTTGGGATGGTCTTTACACTAGGAAGAGCATTCACAATAATAATACAAAAACGTCCGGTATTAAGATCACGTCACCATAAGAATTAAACTAAATAATACTCATTGACCATAACTTCGAAATCTGGATCCACATATATACATTTAACTTCTTGAAAATTAGTATAAAAAAACAACACATAACACGAGTTACTCATGTAGGTTACTCATGTAACACGATACACGTCTATTACATGGCTTAAGCTATGGGGCCATAACGCATGTGTTACGGCGTCCCATAGGAACCACTATAATACCTTATCGTAGAATTTAAATAAAAGAACGTAAATTATTATGAATGACATTACTAGTACACCCGATCAATAACCTTCTTGGATTTCTGATCTTTTGTCATATACATTAAGCTAAATAGTTGTTAGAATGAAAAGCTTGATATCATAACTCTACGTCTCTGTCAAAAGAATTTAATAAACATGGGTAAAGATGCACTAATTAATCATGATTAGCATGCAAGAAATGCACTAACTATGTTGACGTCTTTTTTTTTTTTTTTATTACGTTTTTCAGTTGTTTGAGGTTGTCAATGGTTGATGTTATGCTTTTGTGACTATTTGGATCGGTTACGTGGAACGTGTTTTGCTATGATTAGTCCTTTAGGTTCTAGTTGATGTCATTGTACTTTGATTTATTCGTATTATGTAAACTTTGTACTTCGAAATTACTTATTTAATTCGATGATTGTTTTGTTATATTAATGTTATAACCTTGTAACTCTGATATTACTAATACTGTTCGCACATTATTTAATTCGATGATTGTTTTGTTATATTAATGTTGTAACCTTGTAACTCTGATATTACTGATACTGTTCGCACATTGGGTTTCTGCCTGAACGAGGTGTGACACCAAGTGAGTGTGTGGTGGTGGTGGTCGTGTCGACAAACCCTCTTGGATTTATATAGTCATTTGTCATATACGTTTAGCCAAATAATTGTATGAAAATCTGATAAAACGCTACTCTTACATAAGATGATAATACAAAGAATTTAACAAACATGGATCACAAAGATTCGTTTAAGATTATGCATGATTGGCATGCAAGAAATAAACATGGATCACTAAGAAATAAAGTTATCATAATAAATAAAGATAAATAAATAAAGAACAAATCATTATAACAATCACTTACCATTCATATTTTTCAAATATATTTTTCAAATATAATAATCTGATTCATGACGGATTTTTCGAGACACCTTTTTGTCGTGAAAGTATATAAATGATAATCAGACCAATCAAAATTAGACACATTGTCGCGATACTGCTAATTTCTTTGCGACATCTTTTACTTTCGCGACAACGTGTCTAATTTTTATGTGTTTGATTATCATTTTTATATACTTTGCCCCGGAAAAAGTATAGCTAGAAATCCGTCACGAATAAGTAACTATTTTTTTAAAGTGTAAAGCCTCTTTTGTTTTTACAAATAAGTTCTTAATAAAAGTAATTTCTCCTATTCATTCAGATACAAGAACATTAATATTGTTTGAATTTATTTTTCCGTAAGTTTTTTATAATGTCATGATTTCCTCTTATTCGATGAGTGAAAATAAATGTTTGACTTCCTCTTATTAAATAACCTACCAATACCATGAACTCAAACTCAACACACAAGTTTGTACATATTTTAAAATTTATTTGTCATAATTTATTTTAAAATTTATTTGTCGTTATTTTAAGCTTGAACTAACTTATGATTTTTAAATAAGTATTACATACGTTAATTATATAATTATTTACATTGATTTAAAAAGGTAAAAAAAAAAAGTCAATGGTTTGAATAGTTATGATTAATTTACGTGAAAAATAACTGGATAAATTATAAAAACGGAAAATAATTGATAGAAAAGTTTTTATCATGTTAGTTTACGAAGAAAATAGTATATATTTCCCCCTTTTATCGTACTTTGCTTGTTATAGTATTTTCACTAAAAATCTATTAATATTTGGTATTATTGTTGAAAGCACTTGTTTTCTAATATTGAGATTTTTTTTTGTTAAATTTTACATTCAATTATTTGTTATTGTGTTTTATGCAATTTAGCTAGTTTAATATCATTAAAAATGATAAGAGAAACCAAAATATACAAAAAAAAAATAAAAAAATATTTGAGTTAAAAAATAAACGTATTCAGACTATATTTCAAACAGTCTTACTGATTATGCTTTCAGGTTCCAGATACAGCCTCTTATCATTCAGAAATGGTTTTCAGATTTCAGACTTAAGTATTCAGAAAAAACAAAAGACCCCTAAGTGTTGAATGATTGTTTTAATGATTTATTCATAGATAAAAAGGATTAAAACCTTTGAACATGTGATTTGTAAGAGTGATTGATTGTTGAACATTTAAAAAATCTTCTGATGTCGAGTTTGATTTTTACTAGCTTTAACTTTTTAATGTCTTTGTCCCTAAGAAAATATTGAAAATTCTTTTATAAAATGTAAGACTATGAAAAAATGGATTGTCAACTAAACCATAAAACATCTTTTGTCGATATGAATAATTGCAAATTTGTATCTTTCGTAGTCTCCATCTTAGAACTTCAGCGACAATATTTTTTGTCAATTTTTTATATGACATTTATACATGTGATTGGCAGGTGAAAGACATTTATTTAAAAATTAAACTATATAAAAAATAGTTTATTATAAGTTATGGTTAAAAAAAATTATACTAATATGCTTAATAATTTTTACTTTATTATCATTAATAGTTGAGAAGTTCATTTGGTTAAGGTAAACGGGGATACTCTAAGGATTCCATTAGTTATGTATCAATGTTCCAACAAAAATACTTGTATGCATTAAAAACCTATGTTATTTGATAAGTATGTGTGTTAGTAACCACAATCATAAAAGTTATATTTGTTATATACAAAGTGAAGTCGGATTTCTTATAAGAAGAAAAAATTATTTAATTAATATTGATTCGAATTATCGAAACTTCATGCTACTCTTTTATTATAATGGTAGTTTATAGCCACTGATAACGCGAGAAATATATAAAGATTAATCATATATAAACATTAAATTCTATATTAATGTTACTTGTTATGTTTATGTATACATTGCATCAAGTTAACATTTACACTTGTTAGTACTCAAACTAAATTATTATGGAATATGAAAATATTACCCTACTACAAATTTTGTTGAACATTAATTAACCTTCGAGTATATGAGTTAATTATATCACTAGTTCCTGTGATTTATCGAAATTTCAACATTCATTCCTATAAATTTTTATTATACCGGTAATCCCCATATTTTAAATTTATTATACATGTGATCCCTATTATGGATCAAATGTTACATAAGGATCATTTTATTTTAAAATTTTCATTTTATCCGTATTGTAAAACTTAAATAAATATAAGTACCATTTATTTAACTGTTCTTACAATTTGTTATTTATATTCATAAAACAAAGATTTTTGTCATTAAAATTAAATAACTAAAAGCCTACGATAACAATTTCTTTTTCGCTTTATTACGTTAATACATAAACCATAAGATTTTTTTCTAACATTACACTAAACATACATATACATATTGGTATCTCACTATGACACTATATTACATGTGCGACCTTCTATAGTTGTTATCTCACTTTATTAACTTTATTAAAATGTTATTATTTTGATTTTATATTAATCTTAAAGTAAATTACATAAAAAGTCCTTAAAATTTCACCAAAATTACAAGTTTTACCATCTAAATTTTAAAAAACTACCAACACTTGTTTTTACTTCAAAATATGTAACATCAATCGTCCTTCAATTGTATGCCATCATTTTTAGCCTTTAACCATTATCACATATTAAGTAGACGCTTAACGACAAAAATAGACGAACATCCACATAAATAACAATAGTTTCTTGATATATTTCGGTGTTGTTATTTTGACGGTGAAGTCACAAGTAAATCATGCTATTTATGAGTTTTGATAACAACAATCCTCATGTCTGCATTTGTACATTCTCGATAACACCCCATGCATTTGTTGTATCAACTCCAGATTTGAAGAAAACCATCGAATATATATATAAATTTACAATACGTGTCTTAACCAATAAACCAGTCCCCGAACGAGGGTCGAGGGCTATAGTTCTCAAGAAAACTTTGACTCAAAGGTCCAAAACAATTTATGGGCTAAACAATTCCAACCCAAATCCAAACCAAAAGCCCAAAAGAAAGCAGTACTTTAACCTGCAGCCTACCTACACAACAACCAATTTCTCAAAAAGGGTTTAACAGCCCTAAAAAAACACACTTAGTTTTGTTTCAGAAATCAACAGCGTTTTCTAGGGTTTTCTTTTCTTTTTTCAGATACAAAAAAGATGAGGTAATCTAATCTAATCTACTGTTCATCTTTATATTTTTCCAGATTTCAGTATAATCCATATTTGATCTTGATATTTTACTTTTATAATTTTTAGCTGTATTTTGGTTTTATTTGATCCTTAAAAGTAATTATGAATTGGGTATTTAAAAAGTTTTGATCTTGGTAAGTATTTGTTAGGATAATTATTGATTTATTTTTATTAAATTTTTTTTATTTGTTGGATTTTTTCTATTTATTTCTATTTTTTTATTTTATGGCTAAATATGTTGGTTGCTTATAGTAAATATGTAGTTTTAATGTAGTTATGATTTGGGTATTTCAAAAGTTTTGATCTTGATTAGTTCTGTATTTGATTTATTCTGTATAATTATTGATTTTTTAATTATCATTATTATTTTTTGGTTGTTTGTATTAATTTATCTAGTTTTAATGTTGTTATGATTTGGGTGTTTAAATTGTTTCGATTTTGATTAGTATTTCTTAAGGGGTGTTTGTTTCAGCTTATGTAACGAGCTTATGTAAATTTTGATAAGCTGATAAGCCCAATTTTTCGGCTTATGAGCTTATCAAGGCTTATTTAAGCTCATAAGCTCAACTTGATAAGTTAATAAGCCTAAAATATTGGGCATATGAGCGTATCAAAATTTATATAAGCTCATAAGCGCGTTACATAAGCCGAAACAAACACCCCTTTAGTAATTATGTCTAGATAATTATTGATTTTTTTTTTCTTTTTTTTTAAATTTGTTGGTTTTAGTAGTAAATTTATTTAGTTTTAAATGTAGTTATGATTTGGGGTTTTGAAAAGTTTGGTGCTTGGTTAATACTTGTTAGTGTTCGGGATATCGAGTGATGAATTTGTCTGCATTTTTTTTTTTCTCGCCTTTTCTTTCTGTAAGTATCTTGAAGGGTTCTAAAAA
>CAJVGC010000001.1:8908495-9083882 GCA_910822075.1 Senecio squalidus | reverse complement strand
TTAGCTAAAACTGTCGATTTGACATGTTTGTGATAAAACACAAACTAAATCGGCCCATTTAAATTGACAGTGAGTAAGCAAGGGAAAAGTTCGATGGATAAGTGTATAAATTCACTTATGATGTTTGTGGGATGTGTTGACGACCCATATTCGTGAATCCTAATCAAATGCAGGGAACAGAAATCGTAAATAACTCCGATGACCAAGACACTACAGATTTACATAAATGCATTACATACATACTCGATTTCATACCTGATGATGAAAAATCAAACGTAAGTAGAACCCATTACCATTACACAAAAGTCAATTATCAAACGTAAGTAGAATCAAATGTAACGAAACTTGGGTTCTGTTACAGTTGTGCATACTTGTTGCTGGAGCACTTGGGGGAAGGTTTGACCATGAAATGGGAAACGTTAACACGTTGTGCCGCTTCTCAACAACACGAATAGTTCTTTTGTCTGACGATTGTCTTATACAACTTCTTCCTAGTACTCGACTTCATGAGATCCATATCCAGTCTTCGGTTGAGGGCCCACATTGTGGTCTCATTCCAATTGGTACCCCTTCCGGAAGTTCTACAACTACTGGTCTCCAATGGAATCTCGGTAAGTACTTGTTCTACATCACATATCTTTAAGGGTAATTTAGCCACTTTATTTGTGACGATGACAGAGAGCAATCTGGTAAATTTGAACTCGAATAGAAACCGTTGCAGTTTATATAGGGGTTTAAACAGGGTATCTACATTTAAAGTTTGATGTCTCGTAATCTCTGAATCGTTTTAATCATAACTTTTGTGGTTTCAGATAATACGGAAATGAAATTCGGTGGTTTAGAGAGTACATCAAACATCGTTAAAGGAGAGATAGTAACCGTTCAATCTGATTCCGATCTTCTCTGGACGATATCTCTTAAAAAACAGACATGAAGGTGAAGAATACAAGCTCCACGATTCTCGTTTCGTCTATATTGTTTCTTCCATCCTAATACCTCTATTTTTTGGTTTAGATATATTATCTCCTTCTTGTTCACTTGTGATGATACCAATTATAGTTTCTTGGATCCAATTACATTATACAACGTTCAAACGAAATATCTTTTCTTGTTAGACATCACGATTTCACTTTATAAAAAATCATGGAATGTAGTTTCGTTGTTTTTTGTCTTTCGTGTTTCATACGATTAGTTAATAGTAAAGTAACAAAAATGTTTCGATAATTTGTTTGACATTTGAAAAAATTAAAAAAATGTATGTGATGGCTTCGCCCGGGTTCGAACCGGAGACCTTCAGTGTGTTAGACTGACGTGATAACCAACTACACCACGAAACCTTTTTGTAATTTGAATTTCTAGTATTTATACTATAACTAATTTTAAGATATGACCGATAACAAAAAAGCATTTTTTCTTCGTTATGGCAAGTCTAATCGTATGAGAAAAATCGTATGGTTGAGGGGTTATGTAACCGATTGTGTGAAAGTAGCGAGTTTGAAAAATGGTCAAAACCGTAAAGAAAAAAGTGTGCGGAAAGATATTAGATAATAGGCCATAAAAGTATTTTTCAAGGACCATTTTGTGGTGCACACGAATCTCTGAAGAAAACTTAAACCGACTTCATTAAGTTCAATTTCAACATCACAACTAACGAAAACAAATATATAAGAGTACTCAAATATAGTGATCCATAAAACAGCTACTAGAATTACAACACTCGGTCCAATATCAAAACGGATAGTAGTACCATTTCTATAAGCACTTTTCTAGTCGTCAACATAAGCACTTAAAAGTGAATACTTATTGAGGAACTTGATAATACCATAATATCAGTCAAGAAGAAAAGAAGAGCTTTGAATCGAACGCCATGTGGCAAATAATACCAATATATACGGATATGATTCCAAAGAAAAAATATAATGTAATGAATACAAAATCCATATGAGGCTTTTGGAGACGAATAACACCAGGAGAAGAGTTGAGAGGTACAAAAAGTCTCATTTAATAGATACGAGGAAAATCAACACTCAATTATGAATTTAGTGTAAAAATACATAGAAGATTTTAATGGTTAAATATACGAGTACACACCCAATCCAGTTAAAAAACCATGGCAAGAGATAAAGGTGCGATAAAATTCACCAACGGGATTTGCAAAATTATAGTTGTTATTGAAGAAATAAATACGAAACAATGGTTATGAACATAAACAAGGCATTACGTTCAAAAGGAGATTGGCTTTCTTTTATGATCTGAGCTCGAAGTAGAATTAACATATATAGAAGGTCACGAGTATTAAGATACAAACATTTCATGATTAGATAATTGTGTTTCTCGACCTCGATGAAACCCTAATTTATTATGTTTCATCAATATCAAACATATTAGATCCAAAGGGTCTGATTCCCATTGAATAAGTTTAAATTCAACATCACAACTAACGGGAAACAATATAAGAATACTCAAGTATAATGTTCCATAAAAAACCGCTACTAGAATTACAACACTTGGTCCAATATTAAAACGGATAGTAGTACGATTTCAACCCTAAAAGAGTAGAGTCGAAAACATATTTTTAGTCAACATTCAAGTCTTACGAGCACACCATTATCTGGCTAAAAAGTGTGCAAACACAATTCAAACTCAAAACACCATTCACTAAATCTATGTGCTTGCTGCAGCTTCGGTTTTCTCCTCAGAAACACTTTCCACTGGTTTGCTTGTTGCACTTGTCTTTGTTTCCGCTTCCTCACCTACATCATTAAACCGTTTTAATAATCAGATTATTTTAAAAAAATGCCCTGGTTCTAAAAATATATATAAATAAATCGCAAAAGAGTAAAACGATCAGATTACTAATAAGTTCTTTGGGCTTTATTTCTGGTTTATGAGCTTATTGCGACTTAAAATAGAAAATAAGCTCAAATTAAAAATGAGTTAATTAATATAAGTTAATAAGCCAGAAAACAAACACCTCAAAGTAGCTTGCAGTAATTATATTTCCTTTTGAAACCGCGTCTTTTTATTAGTAGACATTTTTGGATACAAAACTCAAAAAAGTTGTCCACCGTTACAAGTATGTTAGTTAGTTACCTTCTTCATCGCTATCTTCATCATCAGGGCCCATGAATTCACTCATATCGGGCATACCTCCCATTCCTGGCATTCCCATTCCTCCCATTCCTGGCATTCCCATACCTCCCATTCCCGGCATTCCCATACCGCCCATACCTGGCATTCCCATTCCACCCATACCTGGCATTCCCATTCCACCCATACCGCCCATACCTCCCATGCCGCCCATACCACCCATGTCACCAAATTTCTGCAAACAAGGCATTATAATCAGATATCACTAAAAGGATTATAAAACGACATAATTAATATATAAGTTACAAATATATTACCGAGAAATCCATTCCTCCCATGTCAAGATCCGCAGCAGGACCTAAAACAAGAAAACAAATATAAATAAATATGTGACGACATGGACTATAGAAAAATATCAAATTATGATTTTCATCCACAATTTTTTTTTACGTATAGTCTCTAAAATAGAAACTTGCAATATTAATTGTCCCAAGAAGAACTTTTTCGGTTAGTGTTACAAAGTTCATTTTTAGGGACGTTTGTGAAATATAAAAAGATCTTTTAAAACGAAAACAAAAACCAAAACACAATACCTGCATCATCATCTTCATCTACCCATTTGTCCCAATCAACTTTAACGTAATGCGGGGTTTTAGCACTTCCTCCGAGAAGTTTGTCCCACCATTTAGGCTCTGCTTTCTCCAAAATACAAACTACACTTCTCTCACCAATGTTAATTTTGCTCTCCTACATACGCAATATAAAGATTAACATCAAAATGAACAAAAAGGTTTTATTAGATATTAAAATTTGCTACTCTGTTTACCTCAACGTTAAGTTTGTCAAAAAGCTCGAGCTTGAGATCAT
Organism: Senecio squalidus; assembly: GCA_910822075.1. Classification (NCBI taxonomy): domain Eukaryota; kingdom Viridiplantae; phylum Streptophyta; class Magnoliopsida; order Asterales; family Asteraceae; genus Senecio; species Senecio squalidus. The sequence continues at coordinate 9,079,925 of CAJVGC010000001.1, read as the reverse complement.
ACTCATGCTGACCAGCTGAAGCAGTAAAGCTAAAAACTCCTTCGGGGGTGAGATTAACTTTAGCGTCTTTTGTATCAGCTAATACAACTGTGATGTAAATTTTGTCCTCCCTTTGGGCCCACTTCACTTCAGGGTGACGAGTACTAAAGTAAGATATAAAAATTAGAGCTTAGATTGCTACATTATAATCAAAAGGTAACAATGTAACGGTCAAATGGTTTAAAAGTGACAGAAAGTAGACTGACTAATTGAAAACATTTGGATCGTTAAGTGATAATAGTTTTTGAACTTTAAAATCATATAACGATTTACCACATTTGACCCGAGCCATTTAGGTCAATTATCCAGCCCACCCTTTTTGATCCATAAGATAATGCAGGGAAATATTGCAACAAACATAACAATCAACCAACATATCCTTTTCGACAACAAATAGAGACATAAAAGCTAATCAAGAACCAAAGCTACGATACCGCATATAAACATTTAGGAGTTAACTATTAACTACTAAAATATATATAAACGACACATGAAAATAGTTCCCATCTAAATCAAATACTAAGTTTCAAGTTTCAAAGAACGAAAATATGAAAGAAAAATAATTAAACAGAAATACTATTATTTCCCATACTTGACTTTCAACTACTAAGCTTTAAGAAAAACACATCAATTTTCAAAATAATACAACAAACAAAATAGAAACAAAAAAAATACTGCAAAATTTATTCTCATAAGAGTAATCAAGCACCGAATTTTTTTAGAACCCTTCAAGATACTTACAGAAAGAAAAGGCGAGAAAAAAAAAATAATGCAGACAAATTCATCACTCGATATCCCGAACACTAACAAGTATTAACCAAGCACCAAACTTTTCAAAACCCCAAATCATAACTACATTAAAACTAAATAAATTTACTACTAAAACCAACAAATTTAAAAAAAAAAAAAAAAAAAATTAATAATTATCTAGACATAATTACTAAAGGGGTGTTTGTTTCGGCTTATGTAACGACTAACGAGCTTATGAGCTTATATAAATTTTGATAAGCTCATATGCCCAATATTTTTGGCTTATGAACTTGTCAAGTTGAGCTTATGAGCTTAAATAAGCCATAAGCTCAAGTTGTTAAGCTCATAAGCCGGAAAAACTGGATAAGCTCATAAGCTCGTTACATAAGCCAAAACAAACACCCCTTAAGAAATACTAATCAAAATCAAAACAATTTAAACACCCAAATCATAACAACTTTAAAACTAGATAAATTAATACAAACAACCAAAAAATAATAATGATAATTAAAAAAATCAATAATTATACAGAAAAAATCAAATACAGAACTAATCAAGATCAAAACTTTTAAAATACCCAAATCATAACTACATTAAAACCACATAATTACTATAAGCAACCAACAAATTTAGCCATAAAATAAAATAAAAAAAATTAGAAAAAATCCAACAAATAAAAATAAATTAATAAAAACAAATCAATAATTATCCTAACAAATACTTACCAAGATCAAAACTTTTTAAATACCCAATTCATAATTACTTTTAAGGATCAAATAAAACCAAAATACAGCTAAAAATTATAAAAGTAAAATATCAAGATCAAATATGGATTATACTGAAATCTGGAAAAATATAAAGATGAACAGTATATTAGATTAGATTAGATTACCTCATCTTTTTTGTATCTGAAAAAAGAAAAGAAAACCCTAGAAAACGCTGTTGATTTCTGAAACAAAAATAAGTGTTTTTTTAGGGCTGTTAAACCCTTTTTGAGAAATTGGTTGTTGTGTAGGTAGGCTGCAGGTTAAAGTACTGCTTTCTTTTGGGCTTTTGGTTTGGAATTGTTTAGCCCATAAATTGTATTGGACCTTTGAGTCAAAGTTTTCTTGAGAACTATAGCCCTCGTTCTCGGACTGTGGTTTATTGGTTAAGACACGTATTGTAAATTTATATATATATATATATATATATATATATATATATATATATATATATATATATATATTTGATGGTTTTCTTGAAATCTGGAGTTGATACAAACAAATGCAGGGGGTGTTATCGAGAATGTACAAATGCAGACATGAGGATTGTTGTTATTAAAACTCATAAATAGCATGATTTACTGTGACTTCACTGTCAAAATAACAACACCGAAAAATAACAAGAAAATATTGTTCTTTATGTGGATGTTCGACTATTTTTGCCGTTAAGCGTCTACTTAATATGTGATAATGGTTAAAGGCGAAAAATGATGACATACGATTGAAGGACAATTGATGTTACATATTTTGAAGTAAAAACAATTGTAGTTTTCTAAAATTTAGATGGTGAAACTTGTAATTTTGTTGAAATTTTAATTACTTTTTATGAAATTTACTTTAAGAATGATATAAAAACAAAAAGAGTTAATTACATAATTGGTCCCTGAACAAAAATCTTATGGTTTATGTATCACTGTAATAAAACGAAAAAGAAATTGTTACCGTAGGTTATTAGTTATTTAATTTTAATTACAAAAATCTTTGTTTTATGAATATAAATAACAAATTTCCAGTTAAATAAATGATACTTATATTTATTTAAGTTTCATAATATGGATAAAATGAAAATTTTAAAATAAAAGGATCCTCATGTAACATTTCATCCATAATAGGGATCACATGTGTAATAAATTTAAAATATAGGAATTACCGATGTAATAAAAAATTATAGAGATAAACCATAGGGACGATTTATGTAATTAACTCAAAATTACGAATTTCGTCCCTAAGTTTAAAACGTTGCTCAAGTCGTCTATTTTTTGAAACTAATTACGGATTTCGTCTCTAAAATGGATGTCCGTTAAAATCATCGTGAACTAATTACACATTTCGTCCCTAAAATGAACGTTCGTTAGAATTTAGGGACGAAAGCGTAATTAGTTTCCAAAGTGTACGATTTATGTAACATTTTAAATGTAGGGACGAAATCCGTAATTTGAAATAAACCATAGAGACAATTTATATAATTAACTCTTTAATTTTTAAATAAATGTCTTTCACCTGCCAATCACATGTATAAATGTCATTTAAAAAATTGACAAATAATATTGTCCCAGAAGTTCTAAGATGGAGACTACGAAAGATACAGATTTGCAATTATTCATATCGACAAAAAATATTTTATGGTTTAGTTGATAATTCATTTTTTCATAGTCTTACATTCTTTAAAAGTATTTTCAGTATTTTCTTATGGACAAAGACATTAAAAAGTTAAAGCTAGTAAAAAATCAAACTCGATATCAATAAAAAAAATTAAATGTTCAACAATCGATCACTCTTACAAATCACATGTTCAAAGGTTTAAATCCTTTTTATTTATGAATTAATCACCAAAATAATCACTTAACATTCATATTTTTAAAAAATAATTACTCATTCGTGACGAATTTTTAGCTATATTTTTTTCGGCGCCAAAGTATATAAAAATGATAATCAAACCCGTATAAATTAGACACGTCGTCACGTAAGTAAATTTTGTCGCAAAAAAATTAACAGTATCATGACAATGTGTCTAATTTTGATTGATTTGATTATCATTTATATACTTTCACGATAGAAAAATATTTCGAGAAATCCGTCATAAATCAGATAATTATATTTAAAAAATATAAATGTTAAGTGATTGTTTTAATAATTTGTTCTTTATTTATTTATCTTTATTATGATAACTTTATTTGTTAGTGATCCATGTTTATTTCTTGCATGCCAATCATGCATAATCAATAATGTAACTTGACATTTATGTTAAGTGATTTTCCCACTTAAACTTTTACTTCATTCACTGATCCAATAATGTAACTTGACATTTATGCCCCTAAAATATAAATGTTAAGTGATTTTCCCACTTAAACTTTTACTTCATTCACTGATCAATAATGTAACTTGACATTTATGCCCCTAAATTTTCAAACCATATTTTTCATATCCCAAGAGAAAAAAGGTCACCGTCTTTTTCAACCCTTGTCTCTCTGCCTCCATATTCTTGTTTCCATTTTCACCCTCTTTTGTTTATCATTATTTGAGTCATCATTTTCTAAAGGGTTTTTCTAACTTGTGCCATAGGGGCACATGTTAACACCATTTTTAAATATTAAAAGTACAATCAAAAGTATCAAAAGTTAAGAAATCAATAAAAAAATGGTACTTTTTTGATACTTTTGATTGTACTTTTAATATTTAAAAATGGTGTTAACATGTGCCCCTAGGGCACAAGTTAGAAAAACCCTTTTTCTAAATAACAACTTAAACAAAACTCAATTGTTGTAAAGTTGTTTAATTTGAATGATTTTTGTCAACATCCCCATCATTCAGATCCATGAACGCGGTTTAACATATACTTCAGATTTTCCAAGTAATTTTACCCATTCATAAAAAATTACGTTTTGTTTCAAGTTTAGGATCTATTTTAATTCGATTTTTGCAATCAAGTTGAAAATTATGTCTTTTGAATCAATCAAATTGTAATGATAGTAAAAATATAGCGAGTAATTCTTTCCCCTTTTTCCTTGGTCTCCTATCGTTTTTCGATGTGTATATTCAAGACAAGATTATTAGATGTTGTTGAAAGGATTTCAGTTTATACAGTAAAGAAGGTTACAACATATTCATAATGTTGTTGAAAGGATTTTCTTCAACATATTCAGTGATTATGACGGTAAGATTGGAAGGGAGTCTGTTAAAATAACGTTTAAAGGGCATAAGGGTCAAATACATAACATTTATGTGGGAGAAGTAAAAGTTAAAGTGAAAGAATCACATCCCTTCGAAAAAGTGGTGTTTTATTAGATTTTCATACAATTATTTGGCTAAACGTATATGACAAATGACTATATAAATCCAAGAGGGTTTGTCGACACGACCACCACCACCACACACTCACTTAGTGTTACATCCCGTTCAGATGGAAATTTGATGTACGAACAATATCAATAATATCAGAGTTATAAGGTTACAACATTAATATAACAAAACGATCATCGAATTAAATAAGTACTTTCGAAGTACAAAGTTTACATAATACGAATAAATCAAAGTACAATGACATCAACTGGATTCTGAAGGACTAATCATAGCAAAACACGTTCCACGTAACCGATCCAAATAGTCACAAAAGAATAGCATCAATCAATGACAACCTCAAACGGTCAAACCCCTGGAAAACGTAAAAAAAAAAAAAAAAAAAAAAAAGTCAAAATAAAATTGGGTAAATATTCGCTATTTAAAAAAAAAACATTAAGTTCGAAATGTTGACCCGTTTGAAATATATTAGCCAATAATAAAAATATCTTGATTTCATGAACAAAGTGAAATATATATGCATAGCCTTAGATCAATGAATACGCATGAACCTTACGTTTAACGGCAACATTAACCCCACCTTTAGTGTGTCAAACTAAGGTATAGTCTCGAATAATAATATGCAGTCATAACATCGACTCATAGGGACGGAGCACCCTCCTCACCCCATATCAACGATGAGGGTTTGTAAAACTCATATATATATATATATATATATATATATATATATATATATATATATATATATATATATATATATATATATATATATCAGTGGCTCAAAAAGTAAAGTAACACTAAATCTAAAGGCATCACAACCCACAATACATAAAACAAGATATAAAGTTTTATTCACGTTTTTCATACCCAAAGTATAAAACAGTAAAAATGGCAACGAATAAACTCACTGTAAATCAGCAAATACGTTGGGATGACAACTCAGTAGAAATCATTCCACCGCCTAAGTGCCCTAGAATGAAGACATCAAATCAGTCTAAGTACCTCCAAAAGTATAGTAGGGTTTAGCCTTAAATGATTAACGTTATATTATATAGTATATTCAAAAGTGTTCCATCGAATAATATTTCGAGTTAAAAAAACGACGAGTAAAAGATAACGATATTTCGAGTCAAAGTGACGAGTAAGAGATAACGATATTTCGAGTCGATAATGACTACTAGAAGATATCGATAATTTAAGTCAAAATGAAGATTAGGAGAGAATGATATTTCGAGCCGATAATGACAACTAGAAATACCGATTGAAGATTGAATACTGATACCAACGTTTAGTCGAAGTTCGCTAAAATCAACGTTTATGAGATAGTTGATTTTAGTCAAGTCGACGATTACGAAAAGGAGTCAGTCAACTAAATAGACTTATAATGTAGAGTGTAAATAATACTTATGTGTATATTTTAGTGTAAATAATACTTATGTGTATATTTTAGTCCAATTAGTCCTAAAATTGTCCAAAATGGTCTAAGAGTCCAAAATAAACAAGTTTTGGTAAATTAAAGAATATTACATAATTACTTATGATTTCTAGTTCTAAAAGTTTACTTTCACATTATACCATTTTTATGTCATTAATCACCAAATATGTAGATAATATGTTTAATATGTTAATACTCTATGTTCTCTTCCAATTTTAACCATATTCAACTATTTATATAATACTTAGACAAAATTAGTGAGTATTAAGAAAACATAAAGAAAGTAGGGATTATTTAGAGAGTACCGAAGACCTCCGCAATAATCAAACAAAACTCACCGAAAAATCGATAACGAAAAAATAACCCGGAAAAGTGCTTCAAAGGTGGTGGTGGTGAGAATCCAAGCTCCAACACAAAAATACTACATATTAGAACAAGGGTTTACAAAGATTTGGTAACTTTGTATAAGATGCTTTACAAAGATTTCAACAAACCAATTTTGATAAACAAAACCAGAAACTATGTTTAGCACCTTAATATACGCATAAAATAATAGTTCACTAAAAACTAGGGGTGTTCAACGGTCATAAATGGACAACGGACCGGAAAGTTGAAAATATTTTAGACCAAGAACCAAACCAAAAATCTCGATTTTGTATTCAGTTCGGTTCACGGGGTTCAATCGGTTCACGGGGTTCAGTTGGTTCTCAGTCCCAAACGAATTAATTTCCATTTTATGATGATTTGTATGGTACAAGTATATGTCTTAGATATTCTTTATTGTAAATTCGAATAGAACGACAACTTTGAAAACATATAATTTGCACCAAATCAAAGAAGGACACTTCACATATTTGTAAACTATATTTAACTATATGATTTGCAATTATTATTTTAACCAATAAAAACATAAAGCCAATTATTACTAAACATTAATTACATCGTTAGTTTAAATGTAAATAAAAAGCACGGAAAAATATTAATAAGAAAAGATATGGTGATAACAAATGGCAAAAAAATCTAAATATATATACTTTAATTACCTATATAACATTTAGCAAGTTTTATTGACTGTTTCTAAGCCATTTGCCTGCCGACTCGGCTCGGCTCGGCTCGGATGAAGTCGGAATAAATTTTTTCGTTTTCCTCTTTTGATGAACTAATTTTTTCTTCTTATTTCAATTGGATGTATTGAGTTGGTTTTTAGTTTATAATAGTTTTTGATTTAATATAAATACCGTTATTGTAAAAGGGATTCTGTCGCAACGCACGGGCTATCCTCCTCGTTCTAAACAAATGTTTATTTCAACAACTAACACATGAGGCAAATGTCATAACATAAATAAATAAATAAATAATATTTGTCCTATTGTTGAAAAGAAAGACACTCTGGAAAATCCAAATCGGCAATAATTCCACTTGTATATATGGACAACGACAAATATATTTATCGTTTAATTGACAATTCTTATTTTTAATTTATGTATTTGAATAATATTTTCAAATCATTTTTTTTTAATGAAAAAAATGTCAAACGTTAAAGTCTATGGAAATTTAATCCAAGCTTTTCATTCTAACAACTATTTAGCTTAATGTATATGACAAAAGATCACAAATCCAAGAAGGTTATTGATCGGGTGTAGTAGTAATGTCATTCATAATAATTTAGGTTCTTTTATTTAAATACTACAATAAGGTATTAGATTGGTTCCAATGGGACGCCATAACACATGCGTTATGGCCCAATGGCTTGAGCCAAGTAATAGACGTGTGTCCTGTTATATGAGTAACGCGTGTTATGTGTTGTCTTTTTATAGTAATTTTTAAGAAGTTAAATGTATATATGTGGATCCAAATTTCGAAGTTATGGTTAATGATTAGTATTTAGTTTAATTTTTATGGTGACGTGTCACGTGATCTTAATTCCGGACGTTTTTGTATTATTATTGGGAGTGCACTTACTAGTGTATAGACCATACCAAAACTAATAATTTGATAATATTTTACAAATACTATTTAAAAAACGATAAATTACAAAAAATACCTACAAAATAAACGAGACAAACTATTAATAATCTCCATTAGACTATGCGGAGTGGTAAGTGGTAAGTGATGATGATGTGGAGTGATAGATGTGATTTGTAGAAAATAGAGTGTGATTTTAGGAAAAAAGGTGTGATGATGTGGAGTGATAAAAATGGGTTGAGTGGTTGTGTGTAAGTGATGATGATGTGGAGTGATAAAGGTGATTTGTAGGAAAGAGAGTGTGATTTTAAAAAGTTGTATTTTTTTTTTTTTTTTTTTATATAAATGAAATTTAAAAAGTTGTATTTTTATTAAAAAAAAAACACACACTACAATTTATTAAAAAACATATTACGATTAAACTAAAATACGTTAAAAAAATACAATTTAAAAAAAAAACACTTCAATCTTCAGCGTTGTTTCCTCGGGGGCGGTAATACCAGACATGTTCGATCAAATCGGCTACCAGACTGTGATGGGTATCTTCGTCACGCATGTCACGTATGTTCTGTTGTTTCTCTTCAAAGGTAATCTGGACTTCTGGTTCTGTGGCATTCTCATCATAAGCTTGACAATACGCGCGACCTTTGTCTTCCAAAATCATGTTATGAAGAATTATAGCAGCGTACATCGCGTTTCTAATTTTTTCTAAACTCCAAGCTCTTGCGGGGTTTTTAATTATATGCCACCTTTTTTTCAACACTCCAAATGCCCGTTCGATGTCCTTTCTTGAAGATTCCTGGGCTTTTTTAAAATGGTTACGCTTCTCGTTTAATTCGTCTCTTTCCCTGAAAGACTTTATTAACACCGGCCATTTTGGATAAATACCATCAGCGAGGTAATACCTGTATTTGTAGGTTGTGTCGTTAACAATAAACGACTGATCGGGAGCCGTCCCATTCTCAATGTTGTTGAAAAGCGGTGACTGATCCAAGACATTGATGTCATTATTCGCTCCAGCAACCCAAAAAATGCATGCCATATCCACAAATCAGTAGAGGCCGTAGCCTCTAACATAATGGAAGGGTGATTGTGATCACCCCTATGGTATTGACCATGCCAAGCCACAGGACAATTTTCCCACTCCCAATGCATACAATCCAAACTGCCTAGCATACCGGGAAAATTGTGTTTTTCATCATGAACCGAAGTAATCTGCTGTATGTCACTCCAACTAGGATGGCTTAAATATCTCTTGCCGTATAAAGAAACCACACCTATTTCAGATATTATTACATTTTAAGTAAAAATAAGTTTTAAAGTAAACTAATTAAAAAAGTAAAGGTTAAAAATTTACCTTCGCAAAAGTTGGCAAGGGATTCACGTGAAACTCTTTCGGACATTTTTAAATACTCGTCCCATATGTCACTACAAGTGCCAAAAGCAAGTTGTCGTATTGCGGAGGTGCATTTCTGAATCGGTGTAAACCCAGCCCTTCCTCTACAATCAAATTTTTGCCTAAAATAATCAAAATGGTTTTCAAAATCGTGGCATATCTTGAGAAATAGCTCCCTCCTCATTCAAAAACGATGGGTAAATTGTTCGTCGGTGTAGGTGCAACCCGGAGAAAAGTAAGATTCCATTAGTAGTGTTTGAGCTGCTTCACGGTTACGTTCCATTGCGGTTCTTCTTGTGGTGATTGGTCTTTGGATTTGTTGTGATGCATAGTTAACAACGACCATAATCGTTTCGGCTACAATTGCATCTTCATCCGAACTTGACATTGTATATATATTTTGTGTGTGTTTTTTGTAATTTGTATATATATTATGTGTGTGTTTGAGTTTGTTTATATAGACAATTCGTTTTTTTTTTAAACACACAACGGTCAAATGACCGTTGCAACCTACCTCTCTCCCTCACCACGGCGTGTTTCTGCTCACGCCGTGGCCCAAAATCAGCCTATAACGCCCCCACCGGAGTGGAGGTGGGGCGTTAAAGGGCGTTATCGTCCTACATGGCGGCGTGATTCGAGGTAATAAAGCCCCACTCCGTGTAGTCTTACAATGTACCACTACATTCTGATTCTTAATTTAAATTGTGTTGGACCCGTTATCCAACCTGTCCGACACGACAACCATGAGTTGTGGATATATGTTTGTGGTCTTTGATTCGTATATTGTCACATCTTTTTGTCTTCCAAAAGTAATAAATGCAAAAGTTAAAAACATCTATTTAAACCAACATAACTTTGTGCAATGTTGTATCAAATATGATTAGGCCTACACATCAAATACGGGGCCAGTGATAATTACTAAACATTTATGAATGTTAGTATCAAATAATTTCTTATTGTATCAAAATAATTTCTCATAGTTCATAAATTTTAAAATCATATAAAAATCTTTGAATCGTATGATCTATTAAATGTAATATGATGGTTATCGGACCATGTGAAATGACTATAATATATTTTTCAAATCAAGTAGTTTCACTAAAACACAAGATCAAAACAGTCCTTATGGATATGTGACAACGACGACCGCATAAGACCACCAAATTTACTTTCGAATCGTATGGTCTATTTTCTTTTTATTATTGGGGCAATATTTTTAAAGTGGTCCTCCAAATTACAATTACTTCGGTATTAGGCTCAGGAAGACCTCTAGAAAGGCAGGGAAAGGTAGGGACGGAAAAAATATATAAATTGTTTTTATTTTATTTTATTATCAAGGTCTAATTTTAAGGTGGTCATTCAAATTGGATTGTTTCGATATTAGACTGAGAAAGGTCTCCAGAAACTTAGAGACGAAAAAAATGTATAATTGTTTTTATTTTGTTTATTTTATCGAAAATTCAATAGTGTAATTAATTTTTTTTAATCTTTTGTTATTATTTATTTTGTGACATTTTTTTTTAAAACTTTTGTTACTATTTTACCAAAAAATCATGACCAGATGAAGGCGACGACGGTGGTGGATTACTGAAGATGGTGGGAAAGAACGGTTTTTCATGGTGGCATGATGTAGGTGGCGACGATAGTGGGTCTACGCGGCAACGGTGGGTTAGATGTGGTCGATGTGCCTGTAAGATTAATTAATAACCTTAGAAATTGCAATTTTAATACAAGAAAAGGAAGAAATAAAAATAAAGTGGGGTGTTAAAAATTAGGTATTATGGAAAGGGCAAGTTGTGTTTGTAGAAAAAGAAGGTGAATATGGTATTTTATTCCATTTGCAAGAAGTTAACTATATATATTTGTTAAGTTTAACATAAAAAGACGACTAATACAAAAATTGATAAATTCATGGATGGTAGTTGCGGAAAAAAAGTTTAAGGATAAAATCGAAGAATTCGTAAGTCTTTTAGGGCGAGAATGCAATTTACTATGGTTAATATTTTTGTATTAAAAAATATACTCATTCCTTTCAAAAAAAAAATTGTCTAGAAAACAAAAAACAGTTTAAATACGGTATGTGCAATTAATTAAATATTTTTTCATTAGATTACCTATTTTGTGTATACTTAAAAAAATATCGGTTACATTTAGTGTTTGAAAATTGAAAATATTTAAGGGGAAAGTAAAAAATTACTACTTTTTAATTATCTATATTTAGAAATAGATAATTTTTCTGAAAAAAATTTAAACAGAAAGATTGTTAGTTTTTGTCTTTTGACGAATAGTATATTTAGTAAAAATGAAGTTTTTATGTTAATAAAGAAATTTAACATCTCATTTCATATAGTAAACTAAAACTTATCACTAACACACAAACATTATCTTCATTTATATTTCAATTTCAAAACTATAGTTATACACTATTAACAAAGTATTTTATAGTTTACCAATTTAGCTCTAAAAAACTTAATTTCTAAATCGACTAAAAATATATTATACACCAAGGGGATTAAAAAAAAGTGATCCAAGTATATATATTTTGTATCAGACAACTTTCAACTTTAAAGTGATTAACATTTTAAAAACCGTATATAATTTTGTCCAATTTTACTTATTTACGTGCTTAAAATTAATAAGCATGTAGTATATAAAAACACATAAAATTCTATCTTTATTACTTGTATAAAAAAACATGACATATGATTATATCTTTTATTCTTGTATAAAAAACATCCACACAAATAAATTTTGTGTTTCTAAAATAAAATAATAATAATAAAAAGAAAAAACACATGAACAAGTATAAAACTTGTCGACACGAATATATGAATCTATGTGTAACACATTATTTATTCATGTATGAAAAGTGGGAAAAAGATGGAGATTTTAAAACCCCACGTCTAGATATTAATATTTAAATATGTTTGTAAGTCTGGATGAGCGTAATACCATATTAATTTTTTTGTTTAATCGGTTTTTTGGAATTGAGTATCGAACTGGTTTGGTAATGGTTGATACGACATAATAGCCGAAAACCCGCTATAATACGAGTACCAATAATACCGAATACCAAACTTTTGTTGGTGATTTATATCACCAATATGATTTAAGTGTAACGAGATTAATTTGTTTAACCAATGTAATCTTGATAAATATCGAACAAGTTTGGAAAGTGTGGAGTGCACACTTGTTCGACCTTATCTTGATTGTTTAGGGGCGTAACCCCTAAACGACAGGTGTTCGGGGGCAGCGCCCCCGATAGCGGGGTCCAAGGGGTGGCAACCCTTGACGGGGTCCAAGTGGCAGAGCCTCTGGCTGGGGTTAAGGGTTTTAAAAAAATCCGAATTCGAATTATAATGATTATATAATTCGTCGATTTTTATGGTTTTAAAACTGCTTCTAGCAGTTATCAAACTCCTAAAACTCCAAAAAATTTGGTTGATATCAAACTTGTACGTTTTGAATTCATTCTTACGCAAAATCATACACAGATCATCGTTCCTAAATACTGAGTTTTATCCGACTGAAAATTTCGATAGTACCTTCGAAATATCTTGATCTGAAAGTGAATCACAACTCTCACTAATCCAAAATCGAAATCCTCAAAATTACAACAACTTTTAAAAAATATGAATCCGAATACCATATTGGTGTGTATCGGCAGTATCGTAGTTTTGCTCACCCCTATTTGTATGGGAAAATATTGCATTTATTTTATAAGTGTGTAAATAAAATACCGGATAAATAACATATATATTGTTATTTGAAATTGGAAAAAAAAACCCTCTAAACAAATGTGATGAGTCTAAGATTCGTTCTATCAGATTTCTTGTTGAGGACTGTAATCGACTTCGTATACCAAAAAGATAAATAACGGAAACTTTAATCCAATCTAAAATTATTATAAAAGATATTGGTAGCCTATAAATTAATACTTATAAGTTATGACAGACTAAGATGTTTTATGAGTACGAGTTAGAAGTTCTAGCTAGAGGCCGAAAACTAGAGATATTATTTCAATTTTTTTTTGTTTTTCTAAAAGTCCCTCTTTCTAAAAAAAATTCATCCGAGGCTTCATTTTAAATTAAAATTTAAAGTTTTTGATAACTAAACGAGCTTTTAATACTTAAGCTCTTATTTTTAAATTTGAAAAAATTACAATGTTCGGCCTTAACTCTGATCAAAAAATTCACTACTCGTCCCTAACAATTCGTTATTATTTTCGTTAAATTCATGTTCATGAAGTTATTTTAGTAATTTCCTCTCCCCTCTTTTACCTCTCTCCTTGTTCTTCCCTTAACCCCTAGTTCTTCCAATCTTCCCATAAAAACTCCGAGCAATGTTTGCACCTCCTAACACGAACGGAAAACTGCTCCTTATGATCGACCTAGAGTTTCGTTGTTTAAAATAACACTTAAAGTAGACGAATTATGTGACTACCATTAAAACTTTTAAAAGTTACAAACGATGATTGAATTTTTGGGTCAAAGTTAAGGAAGTAAATTTTTTTTTAAAAAAACTTAACACTTATTACTCAAACACACCTTCCATGACCCTACATTGGTTACATCATGGCTCTCATTTTCTTCAACTTTAATCTATGTTTTTGCCTTCTTTTTTATTTCATATTGTTCAACATGAACAACAGATTTTAACATTTTCATTACTCAAATCTTTTTCGTGTTTTCAAGCTCGAAAATGGCGGAAAACACCTCAATGATCTCGAAACTCTTACTATATAAACTACTCTTAGCTTCCATTGATACCACCTTTCTGTTGATCCTCTTCGTAATCTTGATTCGAAAGCTCTATTTAAAGTTCACCTTCGTTAACAATTCCGCGGTTAATGAACCTTTCGTTGCTAAAACCACGGTTTATGTTCAAACGAATGTTTGGTTTAAAGTGTCTATAACTGTTGCAATTGTTGAAGTTGTTTTAGCATCTGTTTTATCCGTTATGGGGTTCACTGATGAACCCCATAACGGTGAGACGTCATGGAAGTTGATTAATGGAATCTGTTGGTTAATTCAAGCGATATCGTTTGTTATAATCATCGTTTTAATCGTTCGTGAGAAGAGATTTAAATCACCAACTCATTCCATTACTCTTCGAGTATTTTGGGTGGTGAATTGTATTCCCATTGCATTAATCAGCTTTTCGAGTATTGGTCATTTGGTTTTCTACACTTCAGTGTCGAAAACTAGTGACTTAATCACATCCATTTCACTACCATTTTCGTGTTTTTTTGTGATTGTATCAGTAACTGCTTCAACCGGGATTACAATCACAAAACCCGAATCAAAACCTGAAGAACTTATAGAGATCCAATCATCAAACACAAGCAAATATGCATCCAGTTCAATCTTCTCGAAAACATTCTGGATATGGTTAAATCCGTTACTAAAAAAAGGTTACAAAACCGCATTAACACTTGAAGACATCCCAACACTTTCACCCGAACACCAAGCCGAAAAAATGTCTCTACTTTTCGCAAAAAACTGGCCAAAACCCGAGGAAAATTCAAAACACCCTGTTCGAACCACACTACTTCGTTGTTTTTGGAAGGATATAACATTCAGCGGGGTTTTAAATATGGTAAAACTCTGTGTCGGGTATGTTGGCCCGTTACTGATTACAAGATTCGTCGATTTCACATCAGGGAAACGAAACTCGCCTTACGAAGGATATTATTTGGTTTTAATACTATTGATAGCAAAATTTATCGAAGTTTTATCTTCACATCAGATTAAATTTCATTCTCAGAAGCTCGGGATGTTAATTCGTTCGACTTTGATAACTTCGTTATATGAAAAAGGCTTACGTATTTCGTGTTCTGTTCGACAAAAACACGGTGTTGGACAAATTGTGAACTATATGGCTGTTGATGCACAACAGTTATCCGATATTATACCTCAGTTACACGCGATTTGGTTAATGCCGGTTCAACTTGTGGTCGCTTTAATCATTCTATACATGTTTCTCGGGGTATCGACTTTGGTTACATTAATCGCGGTTTTGGTGATTTTATTGTTTGTGTTTTGGTGTACTAAACAAAAAAATAAGTACCAGTTTAACATTATGACTAGTCGTGACTTGCGAATGAAGGCGACCAACGAGATGCTTAGTTACATGAGAGTGATTAAGTTTCAAGCATGGGAAGAAGATTTTAACGCGAGAATTCAATCATTTCGTGAAGAGGAGTATGGTTGGCTTTGTAAGTTTATGTATTCGGTTGGGATGAATATGATTCTTTTGTTTAGTACGCCTTTGTTTATCTCGACAGTCACATTTGGGAGTGGGATTCTTCTTGGGGTGAAACTCAACGCAGTTACAGTTTTCACGGCTACTTCGTTGTTTAAGAATTTGCAAGGGCCGATTTGGAGTTTTCCTCAATCAATGATCGCACTTTCTCATGCGATGATCTCGTTGGAGAGATTAGACAAGTATATGAAGAGTAACGAGTTGGACACGAGTTCAGTGGAAAGAAATGAAAATGGTTATGGTGATTGTGCAACCTCGGTGGAGGTCCAAAATGGGTCGTTTAGCTGGCACGACGACCCTTCAGAAGGGGAAACAATCAAAAATATTAACTTCAAGATAAAAAAAGGCGAACTAGTAGCAATTGTGGGGACTGTTGGATCAGGGAAGTCGTCTCTACTTGCTTCTGTTATCGGTGAAATGAATAAAATATCCGGGAAAGTGAAAGTTTGTGGGACGACTGCTTACGTTGCACAAACATCTTGGATTCAAAATTCGACGATTGAAGAGAACATTCTGTTTGGTTCAACTATGGATCGACAAAAGTACAAGAATGCAGTAAGAACTTGTTGTTTGGAAAAGGACTTCCACATGATGGAATTCGGAGATCAAACTGAGATCGGAGAGCGTGGGATTAATCTAAGTGGTGGACAAAAGCAACGGATTCAGCTCGCGAGAGCTGTTTATCAAGATTCCGATATTTATCTTCTTGATGATGTTTTTAGTGCGGTTGATGCTCATACTGGTTCTGAAATCTTCAATGTAATCATAGAACAAATCGTCAAATCGTATTCCTTAAACACTTAACCTTAAATCCTCATGTTGTTCACATTCGTATTCCTATACTAATTCATGTTAATTGAATTGTAGGAATGTGTGAGGGGAATATTGAGAGATAAGACGGTCTTACTCGTTACTCACCAAGTCGATTTCCTCCATGACGTCGATCTTATCATTGTAAGTGATTTGGTTATGATATCGTAGGACTGTAAAGAAACTGAATGAGCACCAAATTGGTTTGTCAGTGTTCGTTTGTTTAACTTTTAACGAAAAACAAACCCAGACATATAAACAAAGTATCGTTTGATTTGTAAACAAAAATGTTGTGCATTTTCATTCCTTAAATAATAAACAAACATAAACGAACTTTTTAGGTGATGCGTGATGGAATGATCGTCCAATCAGGAAAATACGACGACCTAGTACTATCTGGCCTTGATTTTAAAAACTTAGTATCTGCTCATGAGACCTCAATGCAACTAGTACAAACAGAGTCAACCGAACCAAAAAGCCTTACAAAATCTCTTAGTCATAACTGCAAAGAAGCTCCACACGATATCAAACAAAGTGAGTCTACACAGAAGCCATTACAACGATATCAAACAAGGTCTATTAGAAGAACATCAAAACTGATCGAAGATGAAGAACGAGAAACAGGAAAAGTGAGTCTACAAGTCTACAAAGTGTATGCAACCGAAGCTTTTGGGTGGTTAGGTGTGGTTAAGGTTTTATTGTTGTCGTTTTCATGGCAAGCTACACAAATGGCGAGCGATTATTGGTTAGCCTACGAAACTTCAGAAGATCGAGCTGATGATTTTGATCCTTCTTTCTTCATCGGAGTCTATGGAATTATTTCTAGTGTTGCGTTTGTTTTGATTATTGGAAAGACTGTTTTCTCGATGTTTTTAGGACTTGAGACCGCACAAAAGTTTTTTAAACAATTTTTGAATAGTATTCTTCATGCTCCAATGTCGTTTTTCGACACCACGCCTTCAGGAAGAATTCTTAGTCGGGTAAGTTTGACTCATTTACTTTTAATTTTGTCGACTCGATTTATATTTTAGTTCCTACTTGCATAAAAAAAAGGGAAACATTTATGCGCTTAGCTACACAGATCATGTTCCTAATAAACAAAAAGAAAACGAATCAAATATGACGAAAGTTCTACTCTTATACTATTTGTATGTGTTTTTCAGGCATCAAGTGATCAAACAAACATCGATACAATGCTACCATTCATGATGAATCTAAGTCTTATTTTGTACATGTCTGTCGTTAGTGTGATCATCGTAACTTGTCAATCTGCTTGGCCGACAATCTTCCTACTCATTCCACTCGGTTGGCTTAATTTCTGGTACCGGGTATGTGTATGCGTGAATCCATTCAAAAAAGTGTTAAAGTGAAAGTGAAACAGAAAGTGATATTTTTGCTTATTTGTTCAGGGGTATTACCTTGCAACATCTCGTGAAATAACCCGTCTTGACTCAATAACAAAAGCACCTGTCATTCATCACTTCTCGGAGAGTATTTCTGGGGTTATGACCATTCGGGGTTTTGGAAAACAAGATGAGTTTGTTCACGAAAACGTTGAACGTGTGGATGCAAATCTACGAATGGATTTCCACAACAATGCATCGCATGGATGGTTGGGTTTCCGTATAGAGTTTCTTGGAACCTTGTTTCTTAGTGTTTCTACGGCTTTCATGATACATTTACCTAGCAGTGTCATTAAACCAGGTACATTCTTACTTCAAATATCGAATACAAAATTGGCAATTTCACTTAGCAAAATAATAAAACTTTGATAAAAAAAAATTAACGAGTAAAATGGGTTAAACTGGTCGAGAGTATATTACATAAATGTTCCTCATGTTATACCGATAAACCATAATGACCATTTACTTAATATACTCTAGATTATGATTTTAGTAATATATTGAAGATACAAACTATCCAAAAAGATTAGGGCAAAAACGTATTGACCATGCTGGAATTTCAACTTCAACAACTCTATGAGCTAACTCGTGGAATAAAAAAACTTCAATTATGATTGCGGTTATCGAACAAACAAGAAAAACAATACGATTACAAGAAAATATAAACTTAACTTAATATAAATACCTAATATTTATAAAATACTTTATCCTAATTATATTAATAATAAAGTTTCAATCTCCACCTTATTGTAAATATTGGATAACCATGATACTAAACATCTTCACGCAATCCACACAATGCTTGAACTTTGGTCCAGAAACCATAATTTGTGTACGATAAACCAACCTGCAATATACCTTGAATCTTAGCAACCCACATATCAAAATTGAACCGTCTATATGCTTATTCACCTTGTGGATTACCCATTACACCACAACCTGCAAACATGGATCTTTAAAAACAACCCACAAACAAAAATTGACTCGTGCAAAGAATCCAAGAACCTGCTGATTTTCAATTTTTTTCCTATTTTACAACCAACTTCAACTAATAATAACTTTTTGTAAGAACCTCAGATAAAAAAAGCTATTCGGTAAGGTTCTATATCTATGTGCTAGGAACCTACATAACAACTTTTGTGATGATCCAACGCTTAACAAACTCAGAATCGCGTTTTTCCCACCATTGCACAAGTTTGCCCGGGAATTAGAGAAGATCTTGTAACTGTTCCCCTCAGAAGAACAACGAACCGTGGATTACCACTTGGAACTTAGACTTCACAAAACCCTCAGGGAACTCGTGGAATACAATAACTTCAATTATGGTGGCGGTTATTGAACAAGCAAGAGGAAAAGAAACCGAGAATTGAGAATGTTTAGACGACTCTTATTAAGGAAAAGAGATTTCGGTACAAGATTTAAACTTCACACCCTCACCTTTATTTATAGATTAGGGGTAAATCTTAGATATAATTAGTTTAGGAAACAACCTACGAATACTCTTCTAATTTAGCATTGCCTTGCAAGTCAAGTGATCTTATTTGTAGGCTAATACAAATACTAAATACTTATACTATATTCTATCTTAATTATATTAATAATAGGATAACAAACCCGTTACCCGACCCGCTCAGTTTGCCACCGCTACAATTAAAGCTTCTCTAACAAATATAATTTGTTGCACTTATATGATCACAGAGGAAGTTGGACTGTCACTTTCGTACGGACTCTCACTCAACGGTCTGCTATTTTGGGCTATATTTTGTAGTTGCTATGTTGAAAACCGAATGGTTTCAGTTGAAAGAATCAAACAGTTCACCAACATACCATCAGAAGCCGAATGGGTAAAAAAACACAATCCACCACCACTAAACTGGCCTACTCATGGCAGTTTAGAGCTCAAAAACTTGCAAGTTAGATATCGTCCAAACACACCTCTTGTGATTAAAGGAATTACGCTAAACATTGAAGGAGGCCAAAAGATCGGTGTTGTTGGTAGGACAGGTGGCGGGAAATCAACTTTGATTCATGTTTTGTTTAGGTTAGTTGAGCCATGTGGAGGAAGTATTGTTATTGATGGTATTGATATTTCGACACTCGGGCTTCATGATCTTAGGTCCCGTTTTGGTATAATTCCTCAAGAACCAATCCTTTTTGAAGGCACGGTTAGAAGCAACATTGACCCTATCGGTCAACATTCTGATGAGGAGATATGGAGGGTAAGTGAACTCTATTCTTTCTTACCACAGTTATATAGGGTCCATTGCTCGTTATAGTATTTATGAATTAAACAGAACCTTTATATGACTTGACCCGTTTCCTCTTACTCTAACTTTATAGTTTCTTTGATTCACTAAACTTGAGAACTTTCTTGGTAGAGTCTTGAACGATGCCAACTAAACGTTATTGTAGCTGCCAAACCAGGGAAACTTGATTCCTTAGGTACATAAAACGGATCAATGTACTATTGTTGGAACAAATAGAAGAAGAAAAAAAAGATGTCGTTTTTTTAACTTGTTTGCTTCGTTTATGTTTTTTTAGTTGTTGATAATGGCGGTAACTGGAGCGTGGGACAGCGCCAACTTCTTTGTCTTGGAAGAGTGTTGTTGAAGCACAGCAGACTATTGTTCATGGATGAAGCAACGGCTTCGGTTGATTCACAAACAGATGCTGTAATTCAGAGAATCATAAGAGAGGACTTGGCAGACTGTACTATTATTAGCATTGCTCACAGGATTCACACCGTCATGGATTGTGATCGGGTTTTAGTCATTGACGCAGGTGATTATTTAATTTCTTTAACATTTTCCGAAAGATGCTAATTTTTACCCATATGAATGGGTCTAATTGGGTTACATTTCATCTCAAGCATGTCAAATGGGTAAAATAATAATAACTCGAAAGGAAACGGGTCATTTGGGTCGACGAGTCAATTGTCCTCCGGAAACAGGTAGTAGGTACTTTGAAGGTAAAATAATCACTAACTTATACTTATGTGTTGTAACAGGGTATGCAAAAGAATTTGACAAACCTTCACGTTTGATTGGGAAGCCCTCGCTTTTCGGGGCATTGGTTCAAGAATATGCAAACCGATCATAGGGTTTATAAAAATGTGTGAACGACATTAATGTTACTCGCATAATTTGTAAAATGAACCATGATCTAGGTACTAGTAGAAGTATGTATTAGTATTACCTAAGGCACGATACAACTTATTTTAAACTTCTCACTTGATCGTAAAACATCTACGTTCCACTAGTATGATGGTAGGAAGGAGAAACGTCTTTCTAGATTAAGCTAAAACAATTTTCGTCGAAATATGTTTAGATAATTAGTGCAAATTGTCAAACATGATTAAAACACGAAAAAATTACAAAAACAAAAAAGAAAATCACGAAAATAAGCTTCTGACACATTGATATTTTGAAAATAATCATCAAATTCGCCAAAAGTTTTTGCCCCGTACGTTTTATTGCAAGAATTAGATTTGCGTCATAAACTTTCTCGCGACACATTAAAAAGGCACGAATACATAGCGAGAAAACGTGGCATATAACTATTTGATTCTCAAGAGAGACAAACCTTATCATATCTTTTAAGAATTTTCCGCATAGCAATGGCATTGATAATTGTATAACCAACCAGATCCTTGCCTTCTTGTATAAAAGCACCCTCGTTTCCGTTAAACTTGTCTTTGCACCACACAGAGTATCTCCGAAATCCTGTTGCTAGATGAACATCAAGCACCTTTTGTGCACGTTCGTTATCTGGCATGTTTGTTTTAGCTTATTTTTTTAGGCTTACGAGGTTTTTGTGCAACTTATTTTCATAAGCCAAATATAAGTGAATATAAGATAATGAATATAAGTGATTAGTTAAGTATAACAAATATAATTATTAATTAAACTGGACAATGAGCCATTTGTTGGATTAAATAAGATTGATTCATGTTATTTACATACCTCCTGCAGATGATCCGGAGATGTTGTTGAATAGATTAGCCATCTATGATTCCCAAATTGAGATGATCGTGTTAGCATGGAGTAATTGAGAGAATACACTGTGTGTTAGGGATGATGGTGATAAGAATAAGTGACCAACCCTAATAAGGGTTTATGATGGTCCTTATATAGACACTCAAATTAGGAGGGTGTACCATTTAGTCCTTTGTGTTTAATAAGTGTTAATATTTAAGCTCTCATAGTTCCGATCACCTAATGAGAAATCTATAGTGTCGGTAAGGTAAATACGTCCATCGAATATTTACTAGACACAGATTTCAGTTAGTGTCAGTCATCATATCAATAAGGATAAATGATCAATGAGGGTCACAAATAATATGGGTCCAACATTCTCCCACTTGACCGAGTAGATCATTTATCTATGAGTATTAATAAGTCCGTACGAGATAATACTCATTTTGTTTTAAACCGAAATCATAGTCAATAAGTACAGTCGTAGAGAAGAATATCTACTCAGGACCCCTACTAGTCAAACTATGACTCAAATTCAAAACTGAATAAGCAATGATAGACCAACTAAGACAAATTTTGTTATAATAATGTCTAACACAGTTATGCGCATAAGGTGTAAATAATAGACAAACAAAATCTGAATAAGGAGGAAAAATTTTCATTAATAAATAAATAATGACCAATAAGTACAACAATGCTATTAAATTAAGTCTTTTGTAAGCCCCATATTCGACACGTGTTCTACGAATATATTAGGAGGAAGACCTTTGGTCATCGGATCCGCTAGCATGTCATGTGTACTTATGTACTCAACACAAAGAGCATTTTCCTCAACCCGTTCGCGTACAAACAGATACTTTGTGTCGAGATACAGCCCAGCGCCAGTCGAACTGTTACTGTTCGAGAAAGTTACAGCAGCTGAGTTATCACAGTAAAGCTTCAATGGTCTAGAGATTGAGTTGACGAGTTTGAGTCCACTGATCAGGTTCCTTAACAACATCCCATGACAGGTTGCATTATAAACGGCAACATATTCAGCCATCATAGTAGACGTTGTGGTCAGTTTCTGTTTATGACTCCGCCAAGAGATTGGTCCGCCAGCTAACATGAAAATATACCCAGAAGTAGATTTATGGTCTTCTTTGCATTTAGCAAAGTCAGAATCAGAATAACCTACTACTTCCAAGTTGTCACTTCTTCTATAAGTTAATTTGTAGTCTTTGGTCCCTTTCAGATATCGTAGAACCTTCTTAGCCGCTTTCCAGTGTGCTAATCCGGGGTTAGATAAGTAACGCCCTAGCATACCAGCGATGTAAGCGATATCCGGTCGAGTACAGACCTGAGCGTACATAATGCTCCCAACTACAGATGAGTAAGGTATCATCCTCATTTCAGCCTTCTCAGTTTCAGTGCTCGGAGTTTGATGAGGTCCAAATACGTCCCCTTTAACTACCGGAGCCACAGTGGGTGTGCAGTGCTGCATGTTATCGCGTTCTAGAATACGGTCAATATAAGCCCTTTGGGAAAGACCTAGAACACCATTACGTCTATCTCGATTTATTTCGATACCTAAAACATAAGAGGCATCACCGAGATCTTTCATGTCGAAATTATGCGAAAGCATCCGCTTCGACTCATGTAGCAAATCCAAGTTGTTACTTGCAAGTAGAATATCATCCACATACAAAACAAGGATAATAAAGTTACTCCCACTGATCTTGAGATAGGTGCATTGATCCACTTGATTCTTTAGGAAGCCATCAGATTTTACGACTTCATCAAATTTAAGGTACCATTGTCGTGATGCTTGTTTCAACCCATATATCGATTTATTCAACTTGCAGACCATGTGCTCTTTACCTTCTGGAATAAATCCTTCAGGTTGCCGCATGTATACGTCTTCTTGCAAGTCACCATTTAGGAAAGCGGTCTTGACATCCATCTGATGTAACTCTAAATCTTAATGAGCTACGAGTGCCATGACGATCCTTAGGGAATCTTTACGAGAGACAGGAGAAAAGGTCTCTTGATAATCAATTCCTTCCTTTTGAGTAAAGCCTTTTGCAACCAGTCTGGCCTTATAGCGTTCGACGTTTCCATTCGGGTCTAATTTGGTTTTGAACACCCATTTACATCCAATTACTTTGGATCCTTTAGTGAGTGGAACCAATACCCAAACGCCATTACGCTCCATGGATTTGAGCTCTTCAATCGTGGCTTCAATCCATTTAGCGGCCTGATCACTATTCATAGCTTCTCGGTAAGAGGTTGGATCAGTAAGTTTCCCAATGTTTTCGACTTCAGCCAGATAAGTTTCGAAATCATCAAAATTAGTGTTTCTGCGAGCCCTTGATGATCTCCTGAGCTGAATTACGGGTTCTTCAGGAACAAGCGGTTCTTCGGCGTTTAGATTAGGAGGCATAGGAGGTTCAACCGGTTCATTAGGAGATCCAGGTATATCGGGAGCAGCGTTGGGTACAAGAGGAATTATCGGAGGAATCGTAATAACCGACGAATGGTTTCCCCCCGCTTCTTGTACTTCTTGCAAATCTAAATCAGGATTTTTCGTGCTCCCACTGATCTCTGAATTTTCGAGGAAAGTGGCATGTTGCGTATTTATGATGCGGGTAGAGTGAGAAGGACAGTAAAACCGATAACCTTTTGAGTTCTCGGGATAACCAATAAAGAAACATGTAAGGGTTTTAGAATCCAGTTTCTTTAAGTTAGGGTTATAGACTTTTGCTTCGGCAGGACAGCCCCATACTTTCATATATTTTAGACTCGGTTTCCTACCTGTCCAGATCTCATAAGGAGTTTTAGGGACAGATTTTGATGGAACCCTATTGAGTATATGAACAGCTGTTTTTAAGGCCTCAGTCCAAAGAAATTTGGGTAGGTTAGTGTTGGCGAGCATACTTCTCACCATGTCCATTAAAGTTCGGTTTCTCCTTTCAGCAACACCATTCTGTTGAGGAGAACCTGGCATGGTGTATTGGTTAATTATGCCCTGTTCCTTGCAAAAATTATAGAAAGGACCAGGAGCTTGACCAATATCAGTATGTTTACCGTAATACTCACCTCCCCTATCTGATCGGACAACTTTTATCTTATGATCAAGTTGGTTTTCAACCAAAGTTTTATAATCGACAAAAGTTTGTAAGGATTCAGATTTTTCTTTAATTAGATAAAGGTGCATGTAACGTGAATAATCGTCAATGAATGTAATAAATGATGTATGTCATGTTATTGATGCGGGATAGGGGCCACTAATATCAGTATGAATTATTTCCAACAAGTTGGAACATCTGGTGGCTCCTTTCTTATTCCCTTTAGCCATTTTGCCTTTGAGGCATTGAATACATGTTTCAAAATCACTAAAATCAAGAGAGGGTAAGATTCCTTCTTTTACGAGTCGTGTCATGCGATCTCGTGAGATGTGGCCGAGACGTTTATGCCACAATGTGGAGGAATTCTCTGCTTGTTTAGGTGATTTTGTCTTTGTTTTAGTAATGTCATCAATATTAAGAGACAACAAAGACTGTGAGAAATTATGATCTAGTTCTAATTTATACAGTAATCCATCCAAAAAACCACAACCAAACAATTCATTATTAAGAGTAAAAGTGATCCTGCCACAACCATGAGTAATTACATAACCTTCAAGATCAAGTCTAGATATAGATACAAGGTTCCGAGTAATTCTCGGTACATATAAGGTATCTATTAATCTAATACACTTTCCGGTATTCATATGTAAATTTAAGGTCCCCATGGTTTCGACATCTAAGAGATCACCATTTCCAACTCTAAGCTTTCTTTGGTCCTTTTGTAGCTTCTGGATTGTAAGGAATCCCTGTAAGGAATTGGTCACATGGACCATAGAACCAGAGTCACCCCACCATGTATTAAATGGAACATCAGTAGTAAAGGAATCAAATATTACGTAAAGAATGTTACCTTTCTTAGCTAGCCATTCCTTGAATTTAGAGCAATCTTTCTGTCCGTGCCCTTTGGAGCGACAGAATTTGCAGTTATTATTGCTTATCGAGGATTTAGGGCCAGAGGTAGAAGCACCATGATTTTGGACTTTGTTTTCAGTCTTGTTACTGTAGTTACCTTTCCTCTTCTTGAAGTTTGAAGTGGTAGTAAGGTGAACAGCAGCTTCAGGTTGAATGTGCTTAAGACGATCTTCCTCTTGAACGCACATAGCAATCAGTTCACTTATCGACCATTTATCTTTCATAGCGTTATAATTCACTTTGAAAGTGTCGAACCGAGCAGGCAAGGAAGTCATTATGAAATGCACAAGAAAGCCATCTGAGACTTCCATTTCCAAATTCTTAAGCTTATGAGACATATCAACCATCTTCATTATGTGTTCACGGACACCATTAGAACCTTCATACTTAAGGGTTAGCATCTGTAGCATTAAACTACTCGCAGTTGCCTTAGACGATCCCTTAAAGTGATCCTCAACAGATGTGAGGTAAGTCTTCACTTTGTCGTTATCAGGGATAGCTCCTCGGATGCTGGGATGAATTGAGTTCTTGACCATCATTAGGGACAGCCGATTCGCCCTTTCCCACTTCTCAAAGTCCGCTTTCTGAGTCGCAGTAGACTCAGCAGTAATAGCAGCGGGTTCATCATGGCGAATAGCATAGTCCATGTCGAGCATTCCCAGAGTTAAGTTGAGTTGTTCCTTCCAAGTAGTGAAATTAGCACCAGTAAGTGCCTCAATGCCGAAGTTTGGTACTGTAGTGGAGAATAATGAGGATTTAAGATTATGATACGAATTATAGAAGATTTTAGAGTGACAGAGTTAGCTATATAAGGCAGACTAAGTAATGTCCCTTAAAGTAATAGAACTAGAGTAATGTCTAAAATAAGTAGACCTAATAGTAATGTTCCTGAGACTAAGACCATATAAGTAATGAAGCTAGTGATAGGTAAGCCTATTAAAAAACACCAAAATAATAAGCTAAAGTAAGGCTCTACTTAGATGTTACATCACCTTTGGGCAGAAATAACTAATATCTAAGTAAAATTATGAGCATAAGGTTTATGCAACACAACGTTTGTCTTTTGACCTTTGGGCAACAAAATAGAACATCGTGTTTTTAAGGCATAATAAGAGTCCTTTCAAGCACACAAGTATATTAAATCACCTTTGGGCAGAATTAATATCCTACGTGTTTATTATGCTAAAGGAAAAATGCAATCATAGGAATCACCTTTGACCTTTGGGCAACAAAAGATGAAAACATGAATATTAGTGCATAAGTATAATAAGGTCACATATAAATAAGGTGACTAAATAAGGTGACCACCTACAAATAAGGCAGGGGTCAAGAGGGCTGCGCCCCCTTGCGGGGTCAAGGGGCAGCGCCCTTTGCGGGGTCAAGGGGCTGAGTAAGACTTTAAAAAATCGACCAAATTAGGGTATGTAGTCATCCGTACGGATGAGATTATATTCGTACGGATGAGTATTGATTCGTACGGATGTAAGTCAAGGTCCGTGCGGATGTAAGCCTAGGTTCGTACGGATGTAAGGTTTAAGTTCGTACGGATGTAAGCCTAGGTTCGCACGCATTAGCCCAGATTCGTACGGATCAACAGTTACGTTCGTGCGTATGAACAAATCAGATTCGTACTAATGAACAAGTCAGGTTCGTACGAATAGGGCTTCATCCGTACGTACGTACAAATCAGGTTCGTACGAATGAGCCAATCAGATTCGTACTAATGAACAAATCAGGTTCGTACGTATAGGGCTTCATCCGTACGAACGAACAAATCAGGTTCGTACGGATGAGCCTTCATTCGCACGAACGAAGTTCGTCGAAATTAGGGTTGCAGCAGCCGCCGCCCAGTCCAAAAAATCCCATTTTTCACCCAAAAATCAAAATCCGCCGGCCAAATAAGTTGCAGAATCAATAATAGCAATAGCCAAGCGATAAATAAACATGAACCAATGGATAATCACGAGCCATTGGCTCTGATACCACATGTTGGATTAAATAAGATTGATTCATGTTATTTACATACCTCCTGCAGATGATCCGGAGATGTTGTTGAATAGATTAGCCATCTATGATTCCCAAATTGAGATGATCGTGTTAGGATGGAGTAATTGAGAGAATACACTGTGTGTTAGGGATGATGGTGATAAGAATAAGTGACCAACCCTAATAAGGGTTTATGATGGTCCTTATATAGACACTCAAATTAGGAGGGTGTACCATTTAGTCCTTGGTGTTTAATAAGTGTTAATATTTAAGCTCTCATAGTTCCGATCATCTAATGAGAAATCTATAGTGTCGGTAAGGTAAATACGTCCATCGAATATTTACTAGACACAGATTTCAGTTAGTGTCAGTCATCATATCAGTAAGGATAAATGATCAATGAGGGTCACAAATAATATGGGTCCAACACCATTACCCACTAAATTGGAAGTAATGAGTTTCATTACCCACTAACTTTCATTTTCTCATATTATTTTCTTTTATTAACCGAATTCAAGACCTTAAAGGATTGTTTTATTATAGAAAACACAGAAAACGTGTTCATATAGTTATTTTCTGTAAAAATTTTACAGAAAACCCCATTTTTTGAATTCTAACGACATTTTGGAAAACTCAATGTAGTAGTTTTCTAGAGTTTTCTAAGATTAAAGAAGTAATACTTTTTAAAATTACTTTAAGCAATAGTAATATAAACTTTATCATAAAAATGTGTTATTTATCTTTTTATCATGGGATGTTGATCGAGTGGAAGTTTCAGATTGAAATTTAAATGTTAATCAAAATCCGATCCGTTAAAGGAAATTAGGTTAACCGGGTACAATATGATCGATTTGGGTCAGTTTCGGATTTGTATATACCAAAAGTTACCTAAAGAAGGTTGTGCTTAGTTTGGCCATAAATTAACTAAATGGTGTTGTGCTTAATAAAAATTGGCTTCATCTTTTTGTCACTTTTCTAATTTTTCTTTTATATTTCATTATCAATTAACTATAATTATAAAATAGGTTTTGTTAACTAATAGTCCTCGGACTATGGTTAATAAGTTAAGACACATATTATGAGATTGTACACCTTAAATACAATGGGTCACCTAAAATGCATGGCCGTTTCTTAAATGTACCATAAATTTATAAATATTTATTAGAAATAATTTCGTAAACTAGGTTTAGGAACCTCTAATAGATTTAGTTAATTAGATCTTTTAAAGTTTGATATCTACCAAATCTTCATACATAGAAATGATGACATTATACATGAAATTAAGGTCATAATCTTTAAATTAAACCTATAATATGATTTAAAGATGTGATCAAAGATTATGATCCTTGTTTTCATGGTGGTAGTTTTTGCCTATAATTGTTCATGTTCAACGAGTGGCCAATAAAGGCATTCGGTTATGCAAAAATTAACCATTAATGTACATGTAATGTCCATAACATTATCTTCAAATATTTGACAACGCAATGAATATATATCCGTTACTTGAAAACATCAATACAACAATACACGATTTGATCATACATTGTACATATGTGCGATACAACTGAAAGTTCCAAATAAACTATTTTCGTAACTTGTGACTTGTATCGAATAATTAAAGAACAATAGCGCTACTAGTTCCAAACAAAACTACTTCCCCAACCACCAAATACAAAAAGCTCTTCACACAATCAATGAATCAATAAATAGTAGTTTACTAGAAATTTGACCTTTGACTTCTACTTTTGCAACAAAAAAACATATGCTGCAGTGTAACTCAACAAACTATGAACCACCGTCTTTTTGATAATGGGATAATGGCCAGGAACGATATGAAGCTTTACATTAAACCAGCTTTCTTTAACGCATCCTCAAAGTCTGCATCGCTTGTCCAAGAAGGAACCTAGAAAGTTTCAAAAATGATAACCATTAAATTAAAATTACAGGTGACAAGATTGATAGTTTGGGTAAGGGGTCAAAACGGGTAATTTTTAGTATAGGTTGATCCATCGGGTTTGGGTATGCGTTATTTAAGAGTACAAAAACACTAGAATATAATTTATAACCTAAATCTTTGAATAAGAGTTCAAGTATCAAAAATACAATTCGGGTGATTTTAAAGATTCAACCTGTTTGAGATAACACAATGCCCAAATTGACCCATTCATAAGTAAACAGGTCACGATTGCTACCTCTAAGGCAAACAATATAACATCCAAGGTTTCTCTTTTATCAGACAAACTTTCAGTCTTTTTTGTCGATTAGTATTATCATGTGCATTACCATAGTCTAATATTTAACCTCTAACAAAACACATCAAACACCACATTTATAACAAAATACTGTAACATGCATAAATATTTACCTCGGTAACGTAATGGTTAAAGTGCCTCTCAATTTCTTCCATAACCATATTGTCTCTTTCACCACACAGCAAGTTAAATACAGCTCCTGTTACATAAAACAATTTGATAAGTTATTATCCACTGATATTCATGCTATCCGTTTTTAATATCCAATTACTCCGTAGTTCTCAAAAAAGAGTAAACACTTC
Source organism: Senecio squalidus (assembly GCA_910822075.1). Lineage (NCBI taxonomy): Eukaryota > Viridiplantae > Streptophyta > Magnoliopsida > Asterales > Asteraceae > Senecio > Senecio squalidus. The sequence goes on along the minus strand of CAJVGC010000001.1, from coordinate 9,049,269 downwards.
CACTTTTGGTTTCCCCCAATAAATCATTTTTTCATAAACCTTCATATAATTTATCAGATAGCCATGAATAAACTTACAGAGTGAGAGCGACAATCGGAATAATATTAAAAAAAAAAAAAAAAAAAAAAAAACAGCAGAAAAAAGCATTACCTTTGCGACCAAACCGTCCTGCTCTACCAATACGGTGCAAGTATACTTCATTGTCAGGTTGTTTATTAGAATTATGTATCACCGGAAGATCATAGTTCACTACCAAATTAACCTGGTTTGAAAAGAAAAAACATAATTAAATAAATACCATATACAAAACCAAGGGTTTGATAGTAGGCTGGCATGGAAAAATCCCTCATTCACATACCGTTCAACCAAACACGACTAAAAGAGAAAATTAAAGATGCAAACCTGTGACTGATCAAACCCTCGAGCAAGAACATCTGTTGAGATTAAAACAGTGGTCAACCCATCTTTGAACTCTCTGACAATTTTATCTCTGTCTTCCTGAGTTAGAGCTCCTTGAATCGTTGTAACTTCATATCCATACTTAACTAATGCCTCGTGCAACATAGCAGCACTCTTTCTTGTGCGGACAAATATGATCGTCTGTCCAACTTTCTGGCCTAACTCCATTATCTTGTCCTTTATAACCATGATCTTCGACAGCTCATCGGGTAAATTCACTTTATACTGCTTCACAGAATCCAAAGACAATTCTTCTTTCTTTACGAACAGCTGGTTGTATTCGTGTACAAAAATATCTTCGACAATTTTTTTTACAAATGCCTTCACAGTTTCGTTGAAGGTAGCAGAAAACAGAAGCACCTATGTAAAGTTGCAAATTAAGGGTCATAACTTCATATTACTCTAATAACGAGACACTATGAGAATCCATAGAATAAAAAGCAAATGGAATATCTTTTTAACATAACTAATAACTATTATAATGCAAACAAACCTGACATCTGGGACTCCACCTAACTATATCCTTCATTATCCTCACGGAATCTCCCTGAAAACCGCCCTAAATCAAAATAAACCGAATGGTTAACCACCAATAGTAACAACAGAATAATGAAAACCAGACAACAGATAAATCATGATTCAGTCAGCAACTAGTAAAAATTAGGAAACGAAAGGAGAATAGTACAGAAACTAAAAAAACAACAATTAAGACATCAGGCTTTTTGACGTTGCACTTTATAAAGTAACTTATAGTGAACTATAGTGGTAATGTGTATCAGTTAAGAAATACAACATTATTATGACTCGCATCATTCAAGACCTATGATGGGTATGTGAAATTATAATCCAATCGTCATCATCTAAGGCCTCCAAAGGGTATGTTATATTCTACAACAATTCCATACTCCTCAATTAAGATCTATTATATTATCACTAATACTTTCAACTAATTGCCCTTTAATTATATCAAATCATCATACATATCGTACCACAGTATGTCACCAACCACATGTGTGTAAAGATATACAAATATTAAGAAAATCACCTCTGACAGCATGTGGTCTGCTTCGTCAAACACAAGGATCTTCAAATTAGATATACCCAACTTCTTGGTGAAAATCCACCTGGTAAGTGTACCCGGTGTGCCAATAATAACTTGAGCAGTAATAGGTGCTCTTTTGGCGATTGGCATATAATTAGCCTTATCTGCAGCAGGAACACCCAATTCTGATGTTATGCCCGTAAATTTTCCCATCTTCAGTAGTACTTCCATATTCTGCATTATCGTTAACAAAAAATTGAGAAATTTCGCATATAAACATTTATAGAAGGTCCAACCGGCAACTGGAACTCCCAGAAAGAAAGAAACTTAGAAAATCACATATATTAATGAAACTTGAGTTTTTTGCATCTCGATCTAATGAATTCAAGAAAGTTCATGCCCATAACAATACCACTTGGTTTATAATAAACATGTAGGTACTACTTCAAGCAATGTCAAATCAATATTCTAGATTATATTTATAATCTCATTCTATAGCAATTTCATAACACTACCGAAACTTCTTAAGAGATGTTTGAAATTCCTTATTTGAAGAGTTTATCTGCTGTTTTCACGGGTTTTTTCAAACACATAAGCACCTTTTAGTGTCTGGATAAAAAAAAGTTAATATGCCTATTATAGGTTTTTGTTAATAAGCTGTTTTCGTATTTTTTGCTTATTTCGAAGTGTTTATTCTTGTTGAATTCAAAATTACAAGTCTACCATTACAGTGAAATAACCCGTTTCAAAGTGGCCTGTTTAAACTTCAAATAAACAAAATCCATAACACTACTACCATTTTATGTTTTGTCTATCTTAATTGCCGTGAAAAATGCAACCTAAACTTTTTGAGAAAAATGCAATAATCTTCTATCTTGATTGCAGCTAAAAAAACAGCCTAAACTTTTTTCTGGATCATATCCATTTTCCAATCTATAACATGTTAGTAAAAATTTTGAGACTTCTTACTACAATTTCTATGTCGTGTCATCCTCAATCCAGTAATGATCTACGAGGTGTTTGTCTAAGCTTATTGTTTGGGCTTAAGCTAATTTTCAATAAGTAGCTAATGACAAATCAGCTCATAAGCTTTTATCGAGTGTTTGGATTTGCATCTCATAAGAAAGTTCATATGGCGGGGAAACTCTTAAACTAATGCAGTTTTTGGTGTTTGGATAAAACTGCGTTTTAGCTTATTTCACAAGGAAATAACCAGTTTTTTAGCAACTAATCATGATCCATGCATACCTAATTTTGCGGCTATCATAATTGCATCGAAAAGGCAACCAGAATCTAAGCTACAACACAACATTATTTCAAATAAACATACAAAATTCACAAACTTCAAATAAAAAACTAACAAAAAATCTAACTTTAAGCAACCTGAATAGCTAACTCTCTGGTAGGACAAAAACAAATAGCCTGGGGAGCAGCTAGTTTCGGATCCACTCGACTCAACATCCCAAGCACAAAACAGGTAGTTTTCCCCGATCCATTATGCGCTTGAGCAATCAAATTCTTATGCGGTGGAGTCAATATCATCGGTAAACTTATCGATTGAATCTTACTTGGCCGCTCAAATTTCATCCCCACATATAATCCTTTCAATAATTCCTCAGATAAATTCAAATCCTCAAATCTAAGAGCAGATGTATACGGTGTTTCACCAGATGTAACCTAAAAACAAAACAAAACAAAAAATCAATTTCAAAACCTACGCTCAAAGAAAACAGTAATTTGAAATTAAAAATAAAAATAGCGAATAAACTACAGCAGAATTATACAGTGATTCATCATATGTAACCTAAAATTAAATAACGAAAATCAATGTTGTAAAAACCAGATTCTAAGGCCTAGTAGGTTACTCGTCCAACAAAATAGTTCAACGGACAAAATTTCTAATCCAAGCTACACGCTACAAGGTCCTCGACCGCTCGAGTACCGCCTATCGAGTTTTACAACACTAATTAAAATGAAACACTAGGTTTAATAGTAAAAAAATAAAATTAATTAAAATTGAAGATGTAAATTGTAATAATGAATGATTTACAGCTAGTGGAATTATACAGTGATTCATCATACAAGGCCTAGTTCTCAGCGAGTACAAGCTACAAGATCCTGCCTAGCGAGTAGAGTAGAGGTTGCTCAGCCCAAAAAAACACACCCGTCAAAACTCGAGACTGATATACCAATTCTGGTAGAATCAGTAGAAGCAACATTGTTAATAGATTTTTATTTTTTTTTGGGTTTTTAACAATCAAAACATAATATTCAACAAACTTATATACAAAAATTTATTCCGAGCTTCAAGCTACAAGGTCCCCGACTGTTTAAGTACCGCCTAGCGAACAGAGTAGAGGGTTACTCAGTCAACAAAATAGTTCAACACTAATAACTCGTCAACATCGATATTTATTTAATAATTCTAGTAAAATAAAAAAAAGCAACATTATTTTTTAATTTTTATGGTTTCTAACAATCAACACGTGATACAAATAAACTTATATACAAAAACTTCATTCCGAGCTCCACGCTACAAGGTCCCCGACCGCTCGAGTACCGCCTATCGAGTAGACTAGAGATGTTAATAGACATTATTTTTGGTTTCTAACAATCAATACATGATACTTAATAAACTTATATACAAAGTTTTAAGCTACAAGGTCCCCAACCACTCGAGTACCGCCTATCGAGTTTATTGTAATAATGAATGATTTACAGCTACTATAAGTATACAGTTTAACCTAAAACTGGATAATAAATATAATGAAACCCTAGGTATAATAATAAAATAGTAAAAGTAAAATTAAATGAGATTTGAATAATTTACAGCTTGAATATTGGAATCTTCTGGATCTTCGAGGAAATCATTGACTTTTTTTGACTCATCGATTGCGAGTGAGTTTAGGTCTAGGTTATCTGACGTGGAAGGCGGTTGAGATTCTTCTGGCATGTCGTCTGGTTCGTCGGCCCATCTTCCGATCACGGATTTCGTCATCGGAGAAGATGAAGCTGCGGCGGAGTCGGTGGTGGTTTGTTTCGACATTAGTTTACGTAAATTTTTATAAGCGTTATCAAGTTGAGTTTACGAGGTTTGTTTCGTCATGAGTTTACGTAAATTTTTATAAGTGTTATCAAGTTAAGTTTATGACTTTCAAGGGGTGTTTGTGAAAGTTTATTAGGTTATGAAAGGGGTTTTTCATAAGCCCAAAATGTGTGGTTTATGAAAAGAAGTTTGGGCTTATACATTATTCTATCCAGTTTATCGCCTCCAATTTTCCAACCTCATCACATCGATCTCATCCACCTTCTATCCTATTGAAAATCAAATAAACGGGTATGTAAACTCAAATTCGTTACATTTACATGTTTTTTGATTATTTTTGTTTGCCTTTTTACTCAAACATGTAGTTTTTGGTCATTTTACCATTATAAGCTAAGCCAAACACCATAGCTTATGAGTTTATAAAACATAAGCTAAACCAAACACTAGGAAGGAGCTTATAAACTTACATTTCATAAGCCATAAGCTGCTTAGGTTTTATAAGCCTAAGCCCTTTTAATAAGCTTACACAAACACCCCCTAAATAAATCATAAGTGGTTTATAAGTTTATATAAATTTTTATAAGTTTATGAGTCTATTTTTTCCGACTTATTAGCTTATCAAGTTAAGCTTATCACTTTAAATAAATCATAAACCCATTATATAAGCCAAAACAAACACCCCTTAAACAAAATTTTTGTTAGATTAGTTTTTAAAATTTCGTTTTCTATTTCTAGATATATATTACAATAATTATAACAGACATTTATAAGTAAAAATATCTCAAAATAAAGGAGATTGTATATAGAAAGAAAACTTGTGGTTTTTTGTTAAAAAAATGAGTAGGAACTTCAAAAACTACCAAAAGTAAGTTTTTGGAGGTATTACGAAGGATACTTGAATTGTTACCTATACTAATCTTCCTTAATCGATTAGGGAAAATGGACGAAAGGCCTTGAAAGTGAAATTATTTTTTTAATTTTGTTGGAAACTTGTCATGGAAGACGAAATCGTTGAAAATTTTGATTATGTTGTCAAGTCTTTTTTGTTTATTTGGTCACAATTTGGTGCTTCAAATAGTTTAGGACGAAAGCGCTTGTTCTGAACAATCTATAACCACCATTAAAATGACATGAAACGAATCGACTTTCTAGACAGGTTGTAATTCAACTTGTCTGATTAATAAGAATGAGTGTGTTAAAACTAGTATTATCGGTTTAACGATTAGATAATCATCATATACATTACGTAAATAATTTCTCAAACTCTCAATTTATCAAATAAATAAATTATCCATATCCCTAGAAAATCTGAAAAAGTAAGTATTATTCATGTGAAAAATTTTGTGTGATGTTTTTCATGTTACAACTTAAAGATTATATTACAATGGAAGTCTATAAATATAAATCTAAAGTTATATAAACTTCAAAAACAATAAATTAGTCTTCGGGTTTCGCTGTATGCCCTTATGCATCGTCGCACTCTATATCATTGACTTCTTTTTCTTCCTTGGTGTAAATCCTTTCGATGTAAACCTGAGAATATACATAGCTTAATGGCTTAGTGATGTCTTGTGCTTTTATACAAAATTACCATTACTTAAATAATTGTTAACATAGTTCAATATATTATTACTAATATGTTAACGAGCCAAGACAATCTATGATAATGTCACTTGCAGGGAGATTATACCTTTCGCGGGTTGATAAGAGTCAGTCTTGTTTAGTAAGACAAAATTTGACAAACATAATTATCTCAAAGGCAAATATGAGTTTTGACCAGCTAGACGGCTAGACTTAATAATTTTCACTAATAATTACATTCATGTCGATAGAAAATAGTGGTTCAGCAATACAAATTTTAAAGGCTACATCTTTGGCCCATTCGACACAAACGATTAAGTTCCGTCCCTTGTTACTTGTACTACTTCTTAATAGTATCCTCTAATGATCTGATAACCGCTCAAACATATTAATATAGACATCCACACGAGTACATGACAAATGCCTTGTTGTTTTCCCCACACATCAATGTCAATACATGCATGTTCAAAATTATAGAAACGAAATTTGCAATATAAAGTAACGTTCAAACAATTTATACAATCAACACACTAATGTAAATAGCTAGCGTGGGCTAATACAACATATTAACAAAATAGTTTAACTTTTTAAAACCCAAATAATTAAGTAAATTTGTTGGCCTTATCGAACATTTCAGTCCATCTCTTTTTTTTAAAAACGTTTAAGTTTTAAACTATTAGAGCACTCGGAATGGCTCGTGATGGAGCTCGTTCTCGGCTCATTGTCCACCACAACGAGGTGGTCATCTCGTTATCACTCCGCCATCCATTGTTGTGGCATTCGTTCTCGAGTTTCGTTAACCACATAACGTCCCGTTGTGGTTTTTTTTTTTTTTTTTCTTTGTTTTCTTTTTTGTAATATAATTCCTTTGATTTTATATATTTATATTTGTTTTCTTTTTGTAAGTTTTAAATTAATTTGTTTTGATTTCTCACAATCCTCATTCTCACTGCCACGTCAGCAACTTTTTTCCCACAACCCTCATTGTCACTCATTATCACTCCGGGTGCTCTTAGCAAATAGTTTTCCCATCTTTAGTAAATCAACAAACTACTGTACTATAATATTGTGTAGAAAAAATTAACATAGCTTATGGGCTTATCGGGTTATGATTAAAAAACGGTTTAACTTTTGAAGTAACTTTAGTAAATTAACAAACTACTATAACTGATATGCTTAAAATAATCGACATTTTATTAATCATATTTCTCATTTTTACTCTAGTTTTCTGCAACTTTTGTTATGATCTGGTATGTTTTCAGTTAGAAATGCATATTAGAGTTGAATTTGGATCATGGAGCGAAAAGGAACTGAAACAGACTCAAAACGGATACAAACGAGCGAGAACGGTGAAAATCTGAAGAACTAGCCGGCGGCTGAAATTCCTTAGCGGGCGGTTGGATCAAAGTCACAAAAATGTTCGTAACGTGCTGCGGAAGCAACTTTTCTACCTGTGCTTTCCAGCCGTCGGCTGAAAGGGTCGGCTCAGAAGTCTATAAAAGAGGCCTTTAGGTTACGAATTGGAGATATCTTTTACCTAAATTTCATCCTACATTCGACCACAGGAGCTGCAAGGAGAGATCTGAAGCTTTTGATCACGTTGGAAGCCTCGGTTAAAGTCATTTAATCGTGTTCGAAGTTTACTTTAGTTGGTTTGCACTTTATTCTATATTTTCTTGATACAATGTTTTTGTTTATTGAATCTTATGTTATTTTATCACAATCCAACATGAGCTAAACTCTTTAAAGTGATAGCTTGGATGGTTGAACTTGATCTGTGGTTAATTAAGTTTTATGTTTGAACTAGTTGGTTTTTCCTTTATTATTAACGTTTAATCGCGATCCATTTATTTAAAGTTATTAGAATTACTACTTAGCGTGATTGATGAATTTATATCATAACTAACGTTCATATAGTTTTATCAGTTATTTACAATTATATAATTCGTTAGATAGTTGTAACTTGAGACTTAATTGAGATAGACTAAGAATAATAGTAATCTAATGAATTGAATGAACATGACAATTATATCACAATTGAATAATTGAGACTTTTGTTAATTCGTAGTCGACAGATTAAATTGTTAATAATAGTGACATTAAAGCACAATTTAGAGTGGATAGTCTAAGATAACTCTTGATGTACGATCATTCGTATGATCTTTCTCTAAATTTGTAGGATTAGATAACTCTAATAGGAAGTCTAATTATAATAGAAATCACAGTTAAATCAATCAAACATATTCATATTATCCATGATTCAAGTTGAACGTAATTCCAAGTAATCACTGCTTTTTAATATCTGATCACATCGTAAAGACTTTTCTTAACATCTTTTCATCCGCAATTCCATTTAGTTAAATTAATTGCTATATTATTTTAGTTATTTATTTTCTTGAAATACGTTCTCACGGAACTAAAACGTCCCCCATATTTAATTGCTTATTTAGTTTAATTAATTAATTTAAAATAACGAATATAAATACACGTTCCCTGAGTTCGATCCGGACTTACTAGATATGTACTACCATACGATCGGGTACACTATATGTATTGTGTATTAGTTAACTTTAGTAATATCCTTGTCTAAACTATAAATAAATTTACGTTAGAAAATACACATCAATAACAATTTTGGGTGATTTTTTATCGGTTTACTTTTTATGTTTAAGGTACGTTTTGTTTATCCATTGTTTCGTATTATATCGTTAGCATCTCAATGCTATATTAGCGACCGCAACATAGTTCAGATTTAATTGGTTAGGAACTGCTTAATCGTATAAGCCGTTTTAGCTAATCCGTTTTAACCTTAATCGATTCGGATCAGTAAAGTAACTTGACTTTGGTTATTTTCGTATATCCTTATACGAATCAAAACTTAACTTTCATATTTATTTCGATGTATTAATTTGCAACAATATCCTACACTTGGAACATTCATTAAATGCATAGACTGCAACATCGATTAATTGTTCCACGTTTGCTTGTCTATTTTCAATATACACATGGCATCGCAAGCATAACAATTTTAACTCTTGTATTTTATCATGACGGGTTCAAATAATGCGCAGGGTGTGTAACCAGGGGCGGAGGTAAAAAAAATTTCGAGTGGGTTTATGATTAGATTTTAGTTATGTTTGTATGCAAAATCAATGAATTCATACATTAACTAAGGCTAGACTTATACAAAAAATTTTAAAAAATTCCAATTCAAAGGGTTCGGTTGAACCCGCTCGGGTCAATGTAGCTCCGCCCCTGTGTGTAACTGTACAAAGCCCTTAAGTCGGAAATGGCCAATTTTGTTTAAATATTTAACAAAAAACGTAAAAATATATACCGGGGATGATTTTATTAAAAAAATGTGTTCTCTGTAATAAAAAAAAAGTTGTTTATTAAAGGATCCATTTTAAATTTTGCAACTGACGTCCAAATTCTTGAGATCCGCCATGTATTTTATAAGAATATAGTATAGTACCCGCACGGTGCAGTGGGGATAATAAACTATTTGATATAATTATATTACGAATATTTAACAACGGAAATTAAATACGCAAAAAGATAAAAACATAAAATGTATTTAAACTCCAATCATAATGTAAAACGTGAAGATACGTATAGATACGAACTTTTAAAAGATAAAAAATATAGTTTGTTGCAATTTTTGTTGTCCTTGTATTTGTTAAAACATTTGCCCATCAATAGTCGTTTTTTTCTATTTCTTGTTTGTTTCAAACTCACTTTACACTCTTTTTTTCTTGAATCGAGTTCTCTAATAGTTTTATATCTCGTTATCGGTTCTTCTTGGTAAGCTTCTTGCAATTGTTGACCATCTAAAACATAACATTGTAATGACAAATAAACCTACCTAGAAGTAAGAGCTTTTAAAAGATAAAGTTAGTATAAAATGGTCTCATATTTTTTAAAGAAAATGAGTAAAAACCTATATGAGCATGTATATCCATAATGATGGTTTCTTCTTGAGAGAATACCCAACATTTCTTAAGGTCTGATCTCAGATAGTTCAATTATTTTTTTCAGCCCTACACTTAAACATAAATAAATAAACATTTTTAGCATATGAAACCTCATCAAGTACAATTAGGACCAACATGTGTGACATAAGTGTGTATGTGTTGACCCGACTTCCCATTTTACATCAAACAAATTACAAAACAAACTTAGGAATCATTTTTAAGATGAACCTCTTTCGACTTCCTATTCTCCATCAATTTTTGCATGGTTTGTAATCGAACTTTTTTATGAATTTGACCCATTTGTTAACAAATAAATACCGTTAATTACGGTATGGACTTACATGTCGGTTTTGGTTTCCAATCATAAATTTTTTAATCAATATAAACGAAATCGGTTATTGCTATTATGGTAAATAAACACTTCTAAGTCTACATGTTTAAAGTATCTTTTCGTTCATTTACTCTAAAAGGCTAAAACTTTATTAACCAACATTATTTAATTATAAGTTATTTTGAATAATGATATGTGGTGAGAGATATAAAAACCGTAGTTAATTAATTTCAATTACTAAGGTTTTAGAGAATTAAGACTATGTGGGTAATGTTTTATAATATAATAGAAATAGATTATATTATAGTGTAGATTTAGTATACGTATTTTAGTAGAAAAAATGCATAATATTTTAATTATTTTAAGTTTATGGGGTTATAAAATAAAATTTATAATTTTGAAAGTTTTTAAATTAAATAGAAAGTATTTTAATGTTTTTTTAATTACATAGGAATTATAAGTTACTTTGTTAGATGTTAAATTTTTTTTAAATTAATTAGGAGAGAGAGTGTTGTTTGAGTTAAATAATAATAAATATAGATTAATGGTATTAAGGTAATTTCAATTACTTAAAATTAAGGGATTAATACTCTAAGGGGAGATTAATTATAATATAGTATAGATATATGCCAATGAAAGTAAGAAGAGGTTTATAAACTATGTCTAAAAAGTTATTATATAATTTATTGTTTTGCATATTATGGAATAGTAAAAAACCGACTCTTGATCTAACAATCACTCTTACGCCTATAAACCATATGATTAAATTATGCATATAATAACTTGTTAAATACAGTTTATATATATATATATATATATATATATATATATATATATATATATATATAGAGTTGGTTTCATTTAAGAACCATGTAAATATTTAGGAACCATTAGGAACCAATATTCACCAGTGTATATATGATATTCACCAGTGTATATTTAATATGATATTCACCAGTGTATATACATATAATATTCACCAGTGTATATACATATAATATTCACCAGTGTATATATATATATATATACATATGCTTTATATACACTGGTGAATATCATATATATACAGTGGTGAATATTGGTTCCTAATGGTTCCTAAATATTTAGTGGTTCCTAAATTAACCCACCTCTATATATATATATATATATATATATATATATATATATATATATATATATATATATATATCATTAGCAATATCGCTCGCCTCAGCTCGCTCCTCGTCTGAGGGCGAGAGATTATCGCTCGCATTTTACTAAATAAAGGTTAATATATTAAGTTTACCTAAATCTTTCTAGGGACCATCCGAGTATCATTTTCATTTTGTTTAAAAGTCGACTTTGGAAAAAAAATAAAAAATGAAATGATTAAATTCCCTTAAATTATAAACTTTTGTCATATCTAGTTGTAAATGACAAATTTGACTATGAATTTACCCTAAATACGAAACTATATGCAATGAAACCCATGCCGAACGGTTTCTAAGTTCCCAAAACCAAAATTTTCAGTTCGATTTCTAGTTTATGGAAAAACCGAACCACTCCCACCCCTAATTTTCAGATTTTCAAAATTTAGATTCCAATCCAAATGGTAATGTCTTGCAAAAGTGGTATTTTACAAATGATTCTATGTAGGTTGAAGTACACATACCAGACTGTTATAAATCATTTTAGACAACTCATTCACCAAACAATTTTCTTTTCCTAGTATATTACAATTAACTTTATTCATCCTATAAGACTAGCATTAGCTTTGAAACTACATGTGACATTGTAAGTATGTGATATCACATAAAGTTTCAAGTAAAAGACAAAATGCCCTCAAAATATTGGAGGGATCAGTGTTCTAAATAACCCGCCATGAAACCGCCATGTCTCGCCATTTCTCAAGGCTTGGAGTAGCCGCCATGGCGCCGCCATGTCTCGCCGTTTCTCAAGGCTTGGAGTAGCCGACACGAAATGATGGATAACTTCTTTGTAAAGCTTGGTTACTATATTTTACATTAGTTGTATATTGATATATGAAATTATTAATTTTTTATAATTTATTGGTGTTGATATAACTTAATAATAGTAAAAATATATATAAAAGTATATATAAAATTATAAAATATATTATTTTTTTGCCGCTTTTTCACGCCTTGAAAAACGCCATGTCTCGCCATTTCTTGCAAAGCTTGAGGCTTGCTCATGCCGCCACGCCACGCCTTACGTTATCTATAACCTTGGGAGGGATTCTTTTCTAGTTTTACAACTTATACCGAAACCATATCTCTATTTTTATCTATATCTCTATATTTAAAATAAATGAAGCATCTTTTACCTTTAAATCTTTATCTATATAAAGCTTAGTCCATTTTTGAGTTTGAGTATTAATTACCCCATATATTTATTGTGTTACTTAACCACCCATTAAACAACCATAACCACTTCGCATTCCATAACAACAAGCAGCTTTCAACGGTATCTTCAATGAAAAGGGGATTTGTGCAGCCTTCATGAATGTGGTTGCTCATCTCCTCCCAAAATTAAATAGAGAATAATTCAAACTTATTAAACCATCACACGAAAAATATCTCCAAATCAAATCAACGATGACAATCACCGGAACTCTGACTTCCGATCAGTTTCAATTCTTCAATTCACAAGGTATAATCAATTTCATTATCTACAAATCCTAATTCATTCAATTAATTAATTGTTTATGATTTTTTAACAGGCTATTTAGTGATTGAATCGTTTTCAAATAGTGAAGAAGTTGATGCGTTGCGAATGAGAATGAATCGATTGCTTGATGATTTTGATTGTTCATCGTCTGCTTCAATCTTCTCCACGAAGAATCAGGTTTATTTTGATTAATTAATATTTTATTTCGGAGTGTTTTTTAAGGTTTATAAGCTATGATTTATATATTTATAAATAGATATGTTTAGATTTAGATGAAATTTTAACTGTAGTGTGTTAATTTGTATAATCAGAAGCATTTTTAAGTTTAGGATACTATTTGGAGTTAGAATTGTTTAGATTTATAAGAAAATGACGGTAGCGCGTTGAATTAGGGATTGAAGAAGTAATAGAGTTTTTTTTTTATTGTGTTTGTATAATCAGAAGAATTTTCAGGTTTAAGCTTCGATATCGTGTTTGATTTGCTTAGATGTATTGCAAAATGACGGTAGCGTGTTGAATTATGGATCGAAGAAGTGATCTGAGTTTTTATTTTTATGTGTGATTGAAGTTATCAGCTTTATTTTAGTTGACGTTGATGAAATTATATTAGCTCTGATTGAGACATTGCTTTTTATTTGATTATAATTTTACTTTGAAGCTTCATTTTGTACTTAGATTTAGACGAGAAGGAAGGTAGAGTGTCGAATTAAGGATCAAAGAAGTAATTGAGTTCTTTTGTGATTGAAATAATGTTGTTTATTTGATTGATTAATAGGATAATTGGAAGATTTTTAAGTGCAAGCTTCGATTTGTAGTTAGAATTGTTTAGATTTAGAAGAAAATGTTGGTAGCGCTTTGAATAAGGAATCGAAGAAGTAATCGAGTTTTTATTTGTGTGATTGAATTTATTTTTAGTTGACTTTTATGAAAATAAATTAGCTCTGATTGAGTAGAATGAATATTATGTGCATCGGTTGTTTGATACAATGCTCAAATGGAATGGAGTAGCTTAACAATCCAATTTTGCCCATAGACTCACCAATGACTCAATCCCGGTGCAACGCACGGGTCGGCACGCCTCGTTTCTTTAAATTCATTTTTATATAAAATATTTGTTCATTTAAGTTTTGATTGAACTTTTATAATCATATTTAACTAAACATTTTATAATTTTTTTTTTTACTTGACTAAAAATTTTGACGAAAATTTTTGAATCGTTTTTGTTTTTTTTTTAAACTTTATATGAAGTATGTATGAGTATAATCAATATATGTATAATGAAAAAGTTAAATTAAATATATTAGAGAGTTTAAATGGTAAACTAAGTTTTTAGAGAATGAATAATGATCATCTATATATAGAGAAATTTTCGTTTTCTTCTTCAATTTTTCTCCTTTATTTCTATATTTAGAGATAGAAGAGAGGTTTAGAGCCCCCATTGGAGATGACCTAACTATGATTTCTTCTATTCTCCTTTAAAAATTGAAGGATTTCTGATTGAACGGAAAAAGAAAGATTTTTTTTTCGACAAAAGATTTGAATTTAGAATATTTTGTCATTTTATAAATTTGCGACAAGAAATGTTCATAAGCTTTAGGTATCAGCTTTAACTTTCAGCTACCAACTTTAATCGTGTGTTTGTCATGACTCACTGACTTGAGTTTATATAAAGATGAGAAATTGTCTTGTAACGTAGTTGTAGTTGTAAATTATAAATATTTAAAGACATAAAAAAAAAACAACTTATATGAAGAACTGTATATTATTTTGTTTATCTTAAGTTTAAATATTTAGTTTGAAGGTATTTATGTTAAGTCTCTAATAAGGCTTGTGCGAAACATGTCTTAGATATAAGCTTCAACTAGAAGCTTCATTTTTCAATTACTTTTTGTAATCATACCCTTTAAAAACTCGCCTAGGATTATTACTTAGTGAGGGAAACCAAAATCCGACACTTTATATATTTTAAGGCTCGTTTGGTTCGCATAATCAGATATAATTGACAAGAATTGAATTATGGATTTCGTTTGCATCATATTTGGTTAGACATCAGGTGAAAATGGAATTTGTTAAAATTTCCGTCGCATTTTATTTGTGAAATTCGGAATCCTTCATAAATCGAAAGAAATTTAATATATCCGATTTTTTGTAATTCAAACCAGTTTACTAAAACGTTTTTCAAACAAACACTACCGTTACAATACAACCGTTTTTTTTTTTTTTTTTCCTGTCATCGCTGTGAATGTTTCATTTACCACTAATCATAACATTTTTTGGATACTCCCAAGTTTCGATGAAATTCAAGTATTTCATAGATAAAAAAAAACGTCTTATTTACAAATCAAACTGAATTATGAAAATGGATAAAAGAATTTGAATTTCGTTGACTTATGTCAACCAAACATAAAATTAGTTATCTCCACTCCGGGTCCACTTATGTCACATATATGATACACATGTGTCATAGATGTGATTTTTTTTTTGATTTTTTTGTTTTTTTTGTCGTTTTTTTTAATTTTTCAAGTATCGTAAAATAACAAACATTATACATAATTTAACGAAAAAATAAATCGTGTATTAACAAAAAATACACAAAATAAATTCTTATTCTATTAATCACATATTCGGTATAATAAAAAACAGTACAATGATCTAACGAAAAAATAAATTATATATTAACAAAAAATTAACAAGAAAATAATAATTAAAAGCTTATATGTGTAAAAATAAAATACATATTGTATGTGAAACGGAGAGTTATTCATATTGTTGAATAATATTAAAAACCCGACATTATTTGTTTATAAAACCTAAACTTTTTTTTTTATAAGAAACGAGAGAAATATTATAAAAGTAATGTGTTTTTATAAAAAAAATTCGTCGGATTTTTTTGAGAAAAACATAAGGAATCAAAAATCTGAAAAATAAAAACGATTAGACATAAAGTTGAAATAAAACATAATGTAAAACAAAAAGAAAAAAAAGATATAACCTGTGATTGTAAGCTAAGAGGTAGGGATAACCCCTAAGGGGTGGACATAACATGACCCATAAAATACATCTAGAAATACAATATGGATAAGTTAAAAAAGTGGTCTAACCCTTTGTATTTCTATTTAGACTGATACGCCAACCTGGACATTTAAGCAAGCTTTATCTACCATCTTTATTTTCCAGACTCATGTATACTGCTTAGTATCCAGATTTCTGAAAAGTAAATGTACTTTCAAATACACTGTAAACTTGAAATATAACAAATATGAAATGTAAGAAGGTAAAGGTGCTATTTTTGAGTCATGTGTAAATGGATTGATTTGGATTGTATTTCACTATTGTGTTTGAAACTTGTCAAAATAATTATTGAATATCATATACTAATAAGGAGTTATGTTAGATTTTCACGGTTGGTATTACATTCGAGCCAAGATCAACATGAATGCGGTGATAATAGTTACATAGCAAAGACAATTTACATAATTACATTAAAAGTAACGTCAAGCTAAAAGTCATTTGGTAATACACGCTATGTTTACGCGAACATAATTGGATTGTTAGACAACATTACCTTCAAAAACTTTCATTTGTTAGTGTTACAGATAAACGACGTACCTTTATTGAAAATTAAACCCGAGCCGGTGATTGAAATCTCAATATAAGGGACAAATGAATGGAATGATTAAAAAAACTAAGATCGATTTATGTGTGTGACTATTGATTAGAGAGTGAAGAGGATTAGGAGTGGTAAATCTACAACTCACTATATGTAAGATTTTATGCTATTAATACTTGTTAACACGAAATCTCGTTAATTATTTAAATTTAATATTTTTGTAAGTTTTTTTATAAATACATATCATATATATGGTTTAATCAAAGGTGTGAGATACAATTTGATTTCCGACGGCTGCATTATCTTTGAGAAATTTAGCAGCTTCAAAAATAAATTTTATTCGAAAGAAAATATATTGTTAATTATATTGATCATCTTATTTTGTCAATTTTCTGCCATATTAGCTTATTAATCGATGATATCCAAAACATATTTTTTTTAATTAAAAATTACATAAATATTATAAACGATTATTGACTTTTTTCTCGTCGATGTAAATAAAGATATGTATTATATTATGACATCTAGCTATAAAAAAGCATAAATTATTATAATATAAAAAAATGAGGTTTTAAATTAATGTCGTTATATAATGTTCGTCTTTGTATAATATTAGCGGACTCAAAATTAGTTACATTAAAATATAATTCTCAAAAATGTGTGTCCACATTTATGATTTGTGGCCTATCAACATTTTAATTATTAAACTATTAGTTATTACCAACTTTTTTCCAAAAAATGTGAGTGTGTGGTCCTGGTCAATGACAACAAGATAATCAAATAATTTAGTTTCCACATATGTTAACTCTACAACATTTTGTTTTAGACATATTATATTATTTTTTAAAATTTTCAACAAAAATCTTTGAGACAACGATTTAAAAGTTGAAATACATGTTAACACGAAACCTCGTTAATTATTAAAATTTAATATTTTTGTAAGTCTTTCTATAAATACATATCATACAAATGGTTTAATCAAAGATGTGAGATATAATTTGATTCTCAACGGCTGCATTATCTTTGGGACGTTTACCGGCTTCAAAAATAGATTTTTATCCGAAAAAATATATTGTTAACTATACTGATCATCTTATTTTGTCTGTTTTCTGACATATTAGCTTATTAATTGATGATATCGAAAACATTTTAAAGAGAAAATATGTAATATTGATTTAAACTTTTAAAGGAACTATTTTGAATATATAAACATTATATCTAACTTTAATATATATAAAATATAGAAATATATGTATTTTTTAGAAATACCACGCAACTTCAGTAAAGCTAAATACTTTATAAAATTAAGTAGTATATTAAAACAACTACTTCATCACAATATAACAGTTTCCATTTTAAGTATAAACGAAAACAAATAAATAACAAAGGTTTTGCTATAGATTGTTGGTTTTTTGCTTGAGTGGTCTTTGAGCCATATGAAAAAATTTGAACAAATTTTTCAACTTTGGTTTTAATTTATTCTCTTTTTTTTTTGTTTTTTTTCCTGAAGAAGGAGCAATCTTACAAAATTAAATATAAGTTTTTTCTAAAAATAACAAACTAAGATAATAGAAAATACTTGCTATATCGAGTTATATTTATAGATTCGAATTTAATCAAATCAAAATTTATTTTAGCATGTGAATATTTAGTTTATTTAATGAAAATAATCATAATAAAATCTTTTAGTGAAAATAATAATAATAAAATCTAGCATGCATTCCTTTGGTGTAGATAGTTGATTCTCTAGCCAGAATCCAAAGGTCATTGGTTATATGTTGTGTTTAATTTTTAAACTGGAAAATTTTTTTTAAGACGGACCCAAGAATTCAGATATCTTATGTCAAAATTTAGATATAGATCTCCAAAATGCAATTTCTAACACATAACTAAATACACTTCTCTAACACATACGACATGACATAGATTTTAATTTATTTAATTTAATTGAGTGTTTTTTGTCATCTATTATAGCATTTTAATCTTATCTTGTATGTAATATATAAGTTGACCCAACATGTAAACGTAAATGATATATTGTTATTGTTATGATTGTACATTAATGTTAAAAAAAAAACAAAAAAAACCAAAAAAGCATGTTGTAATGATAGAAAATTATGAACAAACAAATACATAAAATATCATGTAAATAAAAACCTATATAAAAGAATTTTGTTTGGATGATTATTTATTTATGTATATTATTCAAACATTGGGTAATTAACATGACTAAACTATTATAATTTTTACTTTTAGCATTTTTTATCAAACAAATATATGATGGAGTAACCTCTAAAGCCAAAATAATTGTTATTTATTTAATTATTTATTATTATTATTATTATTTTTAATACAAAACCCATGTTGAAAATATTTCAACTAAGTACAATATATATTTATCATATTCAACTCGAACAATACACAAATATAATATTAGTTTGGATTTTGTTAGACCTGTTATCCAACTTGTCCGACCCTACACACATGACTTGTGGAATTATGTTCATGGTCTTTGATTCTCATCTTGTCACAAACATCAATTTTTCTTCCGCAAGTTATAAATGAAAAGAGTCAAAAACATCTATTCAAACCAAGATACTACCAAATAGGAAGGAAAGTAGCTTTGTGGAATTTAAGAACCACATGGTTTCATTTGATTAGCCCCCCACACCAATTATAGAGCCAATGATACTTAGTAAATATTGAAGAATAAATTACACTAATGATTAGTGTGATTGAATAATATTTATTTATGTATAGTTTATAGATCTTAAAATCATATTGAACTCCATATGGTTTATAAAAAGTAACATGGTAGTTATCGTATGGGTCAAGTTAAATGACTATAATAGAAGAGTAGTGTAATCCTTAAAGATATGCGTAAATGACCTTGTTAATAAAAAAAGATATTAAAGGAGCACTTTTTTCCATTAATAAACATTCAAATCAAATTATTAACAAGTACTAATAATTTGACATCAATGTTTAATATATTATATATTTATCAATCACATCATGTAAGGGACATGTGTCTGTAAGTTATTCATTCTGAGAGAGTCTTTAACCCGAGACCTCCCACAGATAGCCAACATGTTATAAATATTTGGACAAACCCTAGTGGTCTATATATATATATATATATATATATATATATATATATATATATATATATATATATATATATATATATATAGAGGTGAGTTCAAATAGGAACCACTAAATAAATGAGAACCATAGAAACAACTTTTTAACCAATCACTTAAAACCCACTTTAAATTCATAATTAACTTTAAATTAACATATCTAAAGTATAACTAGGTTTTAGAAAAAACTAAATACACCATTAGAACAAGCATTTAATTATCTTTTCAACGAGCACCCACTTGATATACTTTTGACGACTTTTTTTTTTGGTGGGTTTCGATATATACATTGATGTATATATTACGAGTAATATACACTGGTGTATATATTAATATACACTGGTGTATATATTAATATACACGGGTGTATATATTAATATACACTCGTGTATAAGTGTATATACTTTTTTGCCAAAAACACATTTGAACCATATATTCACTGATGAATACACCAGTGTATATACTGATGTATATATTAATATACACTGGTGTATATATTAATATACACCAGTGAATACATATGTATACACAAGTGTATAAGACGGTATTCATCAGTGTATATACGCAGTTTTTGAAAAATTCTGAATTTGTAGTATATACACCAGTGTATATATCGAAACCCACATAAAAAAAATAAAATAAAAAATGTCGTCAAAATTTAAAAAGTTTATATTTTTCCAAAAGAGAATAAAATACTCGTTCTAACTGTATATTTTTTATTTCGTAAAAGTTTATAATTTAAAAGATATTTAGTTTTTTAAATGAAGTGGATTTTGTTAAATGATTGGTTAAAAGATATTTGAGTGGTTATCATTTGAAACCAAATATATATATATATATATATATATATATATATATAGGGACTGATTCATGCGAGAACTCTTATTTCTGCGAGAACTGCGAGAACTCTTAAAAAAAGTGTCAATTAACATGTAATTATGTCTTTTGATATGTAAAAACTATTGAATGTTAAAAATCTAGTAAACATATTAATGAAAAATTAAAAAAAATTGTATGAAATCACGCGTATTTAGAATTGTTCACATATGAACGTTTTTTTTCAAAAAATAAGTTCATATATGAACGAAAATTTTTTACGTCATTTTTTACGATTTTTTTTTTGTTTTTTACGTTTATATTTACTTGATTATTAATCTCCAAAAGAGTTTGCATGTAAATGAACAAAGTGAAACGTGATTGAACACTTTTTGTGAGAGTTCTCGCAGTTCTCGCAAAAAAAGGAGTTCTCGCATTAACCATTCACTATATATATATATATATATATATATATATATATATATATATATATATATATATATATATATATAATTGTTTTTATTTGTTTTTACTATCCCGGTCTCAAATTTCAATAGGTCTTTTGAATTACAATAATGTGATATTTTCTTTTTAAGAAAAACAATAATATATATATAAATTAAAAATAGCAAGATATTACTAACAACGCCCCTAAAACAACTACACTAATTAAATCCTCCGGCAACGATCATCAAACGACTAACAACGTCCATAATTATCCAACACAACCTTCAACTATACTAAAGTGTCGATATTAGTTACACAAGGTCTTCAAAAACTCAAAAACAACCCTTAAAAAGAATATTTTGGTCATTTCGCTTTTCATACTGTCATATTTTAGAAATTAAAAAGAGATATGGTTAAAAATTTAAAACTTAGAAATAATACATAAAATTTAGGTGCAATCACACATATCGTTTGACATCCAACATTACCGTATTACTGGGTTTTTTTTTACTTGCATGACATGTCAATTATGTAAAATAGCTAATACAAGAGGTAACGATGTAACAATTCTATAACTATTTTCATTACAACTAGTTCGTCACTTTTATTTTTGACATAAAAATATCGAGACGGCTCGACAATTCTAACACGAAATCACTTTTTTTAGTACATATTTGGTCACCATTAAAGTTTGATCAATAATTTTGTAACATTTATTTATCAAAAATAGTTTGACAATGTTTATTATAATTTTATTAGTTCTGATAATCACGGACATACCGTAGTTTATGTATTATGACAAGCATATTGGATATTTATACATTAGACAAAAGTTTTTTTTTAAATTTGGACATATCTTTACTATATTATAAAGAATCTTCTCATACTCTTAATTACTTAAAATTTAAGTAATTGAAATTACTTATTACCCTTATTCAATTCAAACACATACAAATTATAATTAAGTTAAATTACTTTTTTACCTTTTACTCATTAAATTCGATATCTTTATGATTTATTATATCATTTTAAATTTCCAGATAATTTTATTAAAATCCGAACAACTACTAATAATATCCTTGCCACATTATTTCAAAGATAAATTGTTTGTAATTTATAATATTTGCAAAATTTGTTATATTTATTTTGCTAAAAATTGTTATGATGGTTGTTTATGTTGCTTTTGTAGTCAGATTATATTTAAATGTTTGTTAAAAGATATTAAACAAGTTTCAGGTTTTTTAAAGTTTTAATTATTTAATAAATATATTAGTGTTGATTATACGGTTTAGTTAATGATCATCTGTGATAATTATATAGTTTTTTGTGAAAAAATTAAAAGGTAGATATACAATACAAATAAAATACAATGGTAATACAAATACATAATAAAATGATAACAATATGTTTTGTTTTTATTTATGTTGTATAGTAAAGTATTTGTAAATATTTAACATTTATGTCTCAAACTACCAAGAAATTTATATTATAAAACGAATTTTGTATTATGATTCATACGTATTCAAAAAAATGCATAGATAAATAAACAATCTTTATAATGTATATAGCAATTTAAAATCCATCAATCTTAAATAAACATTTGAGATAGTGAACATAAAATGTGAACACTTAAATACAAACATGGTAAAATGGTCATTTGATATAACTAACTGAAATAAGTTAATTATAATGGATTAAAAGATTATGAGTGTATAATGTTTACATATAAAGAGTGTGTGGTGTAATTTCAAAATCAAGAGGATTAAACATGTCCTATTTTCCAAATCGTAAGAAACATATTTGTAATTATCTCTAGTTTATATTTTGTTATACATATAGATTTTACCAAATGGGCTAATAGCGTAGAATAAGTTGAATTAACCAAATAGGTTGAATGACTAAAGATAAAATTTTCCGAATGGTTGAAGGATAAACAAATAGATAGTGTAATTTTATTAATTGTCAGAATAGATAATGTTACCCCATATTGTCAAACCTAGTAGAAAAAATGGTTGAACCAGAAACAATTATAGCAACTATTTTTATGCCTCAAATTTCCAAACTTAAAATTGTTACCTTAAAATTAATATTATTACACGAACGACCAAATAAGAAAGTATTATACCTAATAGAAAGTCGGAATTAACGAATAAGAAAATATCGAAACTCATAGCCATATTAATAATTCTTTTCCATACCGAAAGGTGAGCCGAACATCGTTTCCGCATAATTTGTTTTGGCCCCAAATATCGCCCATAAACCACTACTCTCATGACATAAATCACGAGACGAACTGAAAACTACAAAAAATCATTATCGCACTATAATTTTTTATCGTCGCTGCATCACGTTGGTTCTATACTAGTTACTATAAATGCCAAAAACGATTATTGATAAAATACAAATAATTAAATAACACATATATAAAGTTTTTAATTATAATAATTGAACTATTGTTATCAAAATTTATATTTTATTATTTTAATTACGTTGAATCTTGGTCACCTACCTCAATATCCAATCAATTGGCACATGATACTATGTACGGTCTAAATTTCATTCAAGTGTTATAATTTATGGAAGTTGAATTATTAAATTAGAAATGTACTAACTGTTTTTCTTTATTGGTAATTAAAAATAGTCAATTTAGTAGCTATCTACATTTAATACGTATACTAATTTTAGAAAATAAATATATAGAATAAATTATTTAAAACCGAATCAAATATTCATTTTTACAATTGTAGCACCTCTCCCCCCTATAATATAATTTCTGTACATGAGTTCTAAAATTAGAAAAAATATCTCGAAATGTTTTTATATTAGGGTCTCGAAGCCCTTGATGACGGTTAATCACACCCCAATAACGGTTGTGATGGATTTTGGTGATACACGTTCCGGTGATAACATGTGTTTTAGAGTTTTATTTAATGATTATTTTTCTTCAAACCGCGACTTTATAATAATAATAAAAAATCTAAAGTTATGGATGTTATCAGAAAAAGTTGTCAAATTAAAATTAGGCTATGTAAGTGGAACGATAACGTGACAATTTTTATATGCACTTATCATTTATATTTATTTTAGCTAAAACTCGAACCATCAAAGTTAAAGGAGAAGCACACTTGCATTCGCACATAACACCATACTATCTTCATTTAATATGTATTCTTAAATTTCATAAACTTTAACTATATACTATAACCAAAATATTTTATAACTTGGCTCTAAAAAACTTAATCATCGAACCGAATTAAATCTATGTTATAAATCAAGTGGATTAAATATGTTTTGTATCACACAACATTAATAACTTAGAAATGATTCACATTTTAATTTTTAAATTTTTTGTTATATGGTACAATTTGTTACAAATTCAAGACTCAACAAACAAAAAGATGGAGAAAGATCCATACAAAATAGATATAAAAATATAAATATTTTCATATTTAAATACGTTTGTAAGTAGGGATGAGTGTGAAATCATATCGATACCGAATATTGTCTTTCTTTAATATTTTTTTTTTTCATATTAAGTACCGTATCTGTCATTACGGTATTATACAAAATAGTGAAAAAACCGATAGCAATAAAACTGAATACCTAACTTTTGGAAACTACGTTACCGAATACCTTACCGTTTATATTAGGTTTGTACCGGTATCGTACGGTAATGATATTTCAACACTTTTGCGCACCTCTATTTTTAAGCGCAACTACAACAGAAATAATAACTTTTTTTTTTATGGGAGATTACATCTACGTTCCTACAAAACTCCAATATTACGGCAATGTCCCTGTGAAAAATAAAATTACGTTAACATCCTTCTAAAACATGAAAAATTCTCATATATATCAAAAATAATAAATTAATAATATTTAAATGATTTTAATATTTAAATTATTCATCTAAATTTTAATTAAATGATTTTAAATATTTTAAATTATTGAATAAAAACTAATTCAAATGCTTATTTAAACATATATGTCAATGAAGAATCAAACACTGAATGAACTGAATAGATTAAATTCAATGAATAAATTGTTTTAAACGTATATTATAAAACATTAATCAATCAAGGCGAAGAAGTTTTGCAACCTTTTTATTCCGGTTAATGCTCAAAATTATAGAAATCAATCTTTTTTGAATCTATATTGCGAGTTTATGAAATTGAGATACATTGGTTAATGTTGGATAAACCATACATGAGTAAAAAGTTAAATATTAAAATTATTTAAATATTATTAATTATTATTTTGGATATATATGATAATTTTTTATGTTTTAGAAGGATATTAAAAAATTTTGATTTTTACAAGAACATTGACGTAATATTGAGGTTTTATAAGGAAATAGATTTAAATTTTCCTTTTTTTATAAGTTTGTAAATATAATTTTGGGTAATAACATATATATTGTTATTTAAAATTGGATATAACTCTAAATAAATATGAGGAATCTAATGTTCGTTTCAATTGACTTTTTTCTGTTCAGGACATTTACCGACTTTATATACCGAAAAAATCATTATCTATAAATTTATACTTATAACAAGTTCACATTACTAGTGACTACATGTGCTCAATCTATGTTTTTTGCTTTCTCTTTGATTACATATTGTTGAACATGAACAGCAGATTTTAACTTCTCCATTACTCAAATCTGTTCCATGTTTTCGAGCTCGAAAATGGCGGAAAACGCCTCAATGATGTGGAAAATCTTACTATATCCATGGCCACATAAACTTCTCTTAGCTTCCATTGACACAATCTTTCTGTTCATCCTCTTCGGTTTCTTGATTCGAAAGCTCTATTTAAAGTCCACCTTAGTTAACAATTACGCGGTTAGCGAACCTTTGGTTGCTAAAACTGCAGTTTTTGTTAGAACGAATGTTTGGTTTAAGTTGTCTCTAGTTGTTTCGGTTGTTGTAGTTGTTTTAGCGTCTGTTTTATCCGTTCTGGGGTTCACTGATGAACCCCAGAACGGTGAGACGTCATGGAAGTTGATTAACGGAATATGTTGGTTAATTCAAGCGATATCGTTTGTTATAATCATCATTTTAATCGTTCATGAGAAGAGATTTAAGTCTCTAAATCATCCTCTCTCTCTTCGTGTATTTTGGGTGGTAAATTTTATTCCCATTGCATTAATCAGTTTTTCGAGTATTAGTCATATGGTTTTCGACCGTTCAGTGTCGAAAACTAGTGACTTAATCACATCCATTTCACTTCCATTTTCGTGTTTTTTCGTGATTGTATCAGTAACCGGTTCAACGGGGATTACAATCATCAAACCTGAATCAAAACCTGATGAACTGATCAAGAACAAATCATCAAACGTAAGCAAATATGCAAGTGCTTCAATCTTCTCGAAAACATTCTGGTGTTGGTTAAACCCGTTACTTAAAAAAGGTTACAAAACCGCTTTAACACTCGATGACATCCCGACACTTTCACCCGAACACCAAGCCAAAAAAATGTCTATACTTTTTGAACAAAACTGGCCAAAACCCGAAGAAAATTCCAAACACCCTGTTCGAACTGCACTACTTCGTTGTTTTTGGAAAGATATCATGTTCAACGGGTTTTTAGCTGTTGTAAAGCTCGTCGTCGGGTATGTTGGCCCGTTACTTATTACAAGATTCGTCGATTTCACTTCAGGGAAGCGAAACTCGCCTTATGAAGGATATTATTTGGTTTTAATACTTTTGATAGCCAAATTTATCGAAGTTTTATCATCACATCAGTTTAACTTTCATTCTCAGAAGCTCGGGATGTTAATTCGTTCGACTTTGATAACGTCCTTATATAAGAAAGGTCTACGAATTTCGTGTTCTGTTCGACAAAAACACGGTGTTGGACAGATTGTGAACTATATGGCTGTTGATGCTCAACAGTTATCCGATATTATGCCTCAGTTACACGCGATATGGTTAATGCCCGTCCAAGTTGGGGTCGCTTTAATCATTCTATACATGTTTCTTGGGTTATCGTCTTTGGTTACATTAATCGCGGTTTTGGTGATTTTATCGATTGTGTGTTGGAATACTAAACGAAATAATAAGTACCAGTTTGACATAATGACCAGCCGTGACTTGCGAATGAAGGCGACTAACGAGATGCTTAGTTACATGAGAGTGATTAAGTTTCAAGCGTGGGAAGAACATTTTAACGCGAGAATTCAATCGTTTCGTGAAGAGGAGTATGGTTGGCTTTGCAAGTTTATGTATTCGGTTGGGATGAACATGATTCTTTTGTTTAGTACGCCCTTGTTTATCTCGACGGTCACATTTGGGAGTGGGATACTTCTCGGGGTGAAACTTGACGCGGGAACAGTTTTCACGGCTACTTCGTTGTTTAAGAACTTGCAAGAACCGATTTGGAGTTTTCCTCAGTCGATGATCGCACTTTCTCAAGCGATGATCTCGTTGGGGAGATTAGACGAGTATATGAAGAGTAACGAGCTAGAAGCGAGTTCAGTGGAAAGACAAGAAAATGGCGACAGTGATGGTGATGATGCAACTGCGGTCGAGGTCCAAAACGCTTCGTTTAGCTGGCACGACGACCCTTCAGAAGGTGAAACGATCAAAAACTTAAACTTCAAGATAAAAAAAGGCGAACTAGCAGCGATTGTGGGAACTGTTGGATCAGGGAAATCATCTCTCCTTGCTTCTGTTATCGGTGAAATGAATAAAATATCGGGGAAGGTGAAAGTTTGTGGGACGACTGCTTACGTTGCACAAACATCTTGGATTCAAAACTCGACGATTCAAGAAAACATTCTGTTTGGTTCACCGATGGATCGACAAAAGTACAAGAATGTAATAAGAACTTGTTGTTTAGAAAAGGACTTACAAATGATGGAATTCGGAGATCAAACTGAGATCGGAGAGCGTGGGATTAATCTAAGTGGTGGACAGAAACAGCGGATTCAGCTCGCTAGAGCTGTTTATCAAGATTCCGATATTTATCTTCTTGATGATGTTTTTAGTGCGGTTGATGCTCATACTGGGTCTGAAATCTTCAAGGTAATCATAGAACAAATCGTAACATAAACCTTAAATCCTCATGTCGTTTACATTCGTGTTCTAATAATAAGTCGTTTAAATTTAATTGCAGGAATGTGTGAGGGGAATTCTGAGAGATAAGACGGTCTTACTCGTTACTCACCAAGTCGATTTCCTCCATAACGTTGATCTTATCATTGTAAGTAACTTGGTTAAGATTCCATAGGCCTGTAATCAAACCGACTTAACACTAACTAGTTTTGTTCGTGTTCGTTTGTTTAACTTTTTACTGAAAGAATAAACGAACATGGACACATAGATAATCAAATTATCGTTTAATTTGTCGAAATGGACAATAATTCTGGACAAACGGAGTTCAAAACAAAAATGTTGGTCATATTCATTCGTTAAATAAATAAACAAACATAAACGAACTTTTGTAGGTGATGCGTGATGGAATGATCGTCCAATCAGGAAAATACGACGAACTAGTACAATCTGGCCTCGATTTCAAAGATTTAGTATCTGCTCACGAGACCTCAATGCAACTAGTACAAACAGAGTCAACCGAACCAAAAACCCTTACAAAATCTCATAGTCATAACTCCAGAGAAGACGATGATGAAACTCAGAAGTCATTGCAACGATATCAATCGAGTTCTATTATAGGAACATCAAAACTGATCGAAGATGAAGAACGAGAAACAGGAAAAGTGAGTTTACACGTCTACAAAGTGTATGCGACCGAAGCGTTTGGGTGGTTCGGTGTAGTTATGGTTTTATTGTTGTCGTTTTCATGGCAAGCTACACAAATGGCGAGCGATTATTGGTTGGCGTACGAAACTTCAGAAGATAGAGCTGATGATTTTGATCCTTCTTTCTTCATCGGAGTCTATGGAATTATATCTGGTGTTGCGTTTGTTTTGATTATCGGAAGAACTATTTTCTCTATGTTTTTAGGACTCGAAACTGCACAAAAGTTTTTTAAAGATATTTTGAATAGTATCCTCCATGCTCCAATGTCGTTTTTCGACACCACACCTTCAGGAAGAATTCTTAGTCGGGTAATTTTGGCTCGTTTTTTTAAAGTCTTTTGTTTTGCACTAATCGTTCATTCCAATTTCGTCCCACCGTCACCTCTAAAAGGCTCTAATCTTATACTATTTGTATGTGATTTTCAGGCATCAAGTGATCAAACAAACATCGATACAATGCTACCGTTCATGATGAACTTAAGTCTTATATTGTACATGTCTGTCATTAGTGTGATCATCATAACTTGTCAATACGCTTGGCCGACAGTCTTCCTACTCGTTCCACTCGGTTGGCTTAATTTCTGGTATCGGGTATGTGTACGCGTGAATTCATTATAAATTAATCAAGCGAAAGTGAGATAAACTGATATGTTTGCTTTATTTTTTCAGGGGTATTACCTTGCAACATCTCGTGAAATAACCCGACTTGATTCGATAACAAAAGCACCTGTTATTCATCACTTCTCGGAGAGTATTTCTGGGGTTATGACGATTCGGTGTTTTAGAAAACAAGATAGGTTTGTCCACGAAAACGTTGAACGTGTGGATGCAAATCTACGAATGGATTTCCATAATAATGGATCGAATGGGTGGTTAGGTTTCCGTATGGAGTTTCTAGGGAGCTTGTTTCTTTGTGTTTCTACGGTTTTCATGATACTTTTACCTAGCAACGTCATTAAACCAGGTACATCCTTACTTCTTTAGACTTAGTTTATTTTTCGTGATACTTTTACCTAGCAACGTCATTAAACCAACTGTAAAAAATATGTTTTGACCCGTTACCCTACCCGTCTAGTTTGCCACCACTACTATTAAGATTTCTCTAATGGAGATGATTTAATTAACTTATATGATCACAGAGGACGTTGGACTGTCACTTTCGTACGGACTCTCGCTCAACGGTCTGCTATTTTGGGCTCTATTTTCGAGTTGCTTTGTTGAAAACCGAATGGTTTCAGTTGAAAGAATAAAACAGTTCACCAACATTCCGTCAGAAGCCGATTGGGTAAAAAAAGACAACCCCCCACCTCCAAATTGGCCTACTCACGGCAGTTTAGAGCTCAAAAACTTGCAAGTTAGGTATCGTCCAAACACGCCTCTTGTGCTCAAAGGAATTACGCTAAACATTGAAGGAGGGCAAAAGATTGGTGTTGTTGGTAGGACGGGTGGCGGAAAATCGACTTTGATCCAGGTTCTGTTTAGGTTAGTTGAGCCATCTGGAGGAAGCATTGTTATTGATGGTATTGATATTTCGACACTCGGGCTTCATGATCTTAGGTCCCGATTTGGTATTATTCCACAAGAACCAATCCTTTTTGAAGGGACTGTGAGAAGCAACATTGACCCCATCGGTCAACATTCTGATGAGGAGATATGGAGGGTAAGTGAACTCTATTCTTTCTTACCACAGTTATGAAGGGTCCTAGGCTCGTTAGAGGTAGAAAAACGGATGGGTTGATGGTTTGGTAATGATCCAGGAGTAATTATGGATTATAAAAAAATTGAATTGACCCGTTCGTAAGGGAATGGGCTAAAATTTCCGCCTCTACTTTTTTTCATTCACCTAACTTGAGAACTTTCTTTGTAGAGTCTTGAACGATGCCAACTTAGCGATGTTGTAGCTGCAAAACCTGGGAAACTTGATTCCACAGGTACTTCAACTCGATCTATCTGGGATTTTCTATAAAAATGAAAAAAAGGATTCTTTTCACTTATATATTTCGTGTATTTTTTGTTTAGTTGTTGATAATGGAGACAACTGGAGTGTGGGACAACGACAACTTCTTTGTCTGGGAAGAGTGTTGTTGAAGCACAGCAGACTATTGTTTATGGATGAAGCAACGGCTTCGGTTGACTCACAAACAGATGCTGTAATTCAGAGAATCATAAGAGAGGACTTTGCTGACTGTACTATCATTAGCATTGCTCACAGGATTCCTACTGTTATGGATTGTGATCGGGTTTTAGTCATTGACGCAGGT
This sequence comes from Senecio squalidus, assembly GCA_910822075.1. Classification (NCBI taxonomy): domain Eukaryota; kingdom Viridiplantae; phylum Streptophyta; class Magnoliopsida; order Asterales; family Asteraceae; genus Senecio; species Senecio squalidus. The sequence continues at coordinate 9,018,130 of CAJVGC010000001.1, read as the reverse complement.
GATTACTTAATTTGTTATCATTTTTCTAAAGACGGCCATTTTGACCCGTTTACTTATGAATGAGTCGATTTGGGTTGCATTTTATGTCTAAGAAGTCAAATAGGTAAAATAATAATAATATAACTCAAAAGGAAATGGGTACTTGGTTCGACCGACGGGTCAAATGTCGTCCAAAGTGTTCTTTATAATGCAAAGAATAGCGTAAATTATATTATTTAATAATCTTTAAGAAAACTGAATATTTAGATAAAAAAAAAAGCGAGATTTGTTTTGGGGCAACCCAACGGCTGACCCGCATAAATATAACCATTTGAACTGACCCGTTTTCACTGGTTACCAAATATTTCCAGGCCGCCCACTTTGCCACCTCTAATTTTCCTTAGAAAACAGGTATTAAGTAATTTGAAGGTAAAATAATCACTAACTTATTCTTACGTGATGTAACAGGGTATGCAAAAGAATTTGACAAACCTTCACGTTTGATTGAGAAGCCCTCGCTTTTCGGGGCATTGGTTCAAGAATACGCAAACCGATCATCTGGTTTATAAAAATGTGTGAACGACATTTAATGTTACTCACATAATTATTACTTATGTAATGAACCATGATCTAGGTACCAATAGAAGTATGTATTACCTAAGGCTAGGTACAACTTATTTAAAACCTTCTCACTTGATCGTAAAACATCTATGTATAAAAGGTTTCCACCAGTATGGTGGTAGGAAGGATAAATGTCCTTCTAGATCCCCAGGAATGCACGAGATTGTGATTCCCAGTGCTCTTTTGCCTGCCGAATCCTTTCTGCTCGCTCTGTTTGAAGCCTTTCCTCCCAATATTCAGGACAACTGCACAAGTTTATAAAACTTCAGTTCATATTCGGAAGAAGTGGCAAAATGAGCGGGTTGGGTTGGGTTGACCTCTCAACACTCTTCTGTCCGTGTATTTTATAGTTTACAAGTTAATAATGTATTAAAATAATAACATAAACAATTACTAAAAACATAAACAGAATAATGAAATACAAATTTTAAAACAAAAATCTGTAAGGACCGAAAAAAGAAACGTACCTTCGACTTAGTAAAATGTTAAGCTCGTCCAAATGGAGAGATCCTCGGTAAACTCCTGCCTGTAAAACAACCAATAAACAATTCACAAAACATTTATGATAAAAAAAGAAGAAGTTAAATAGATATGGATGAAAAGGTATGTACTTCTCGACAAAGAGGACATTTTGCCGTAGGCCGTGTTGCTTTTAGTCCATCAATAATTGTTACTGATCCGGATTTGCATGCACACATAAAGCAGAAGATGTGTCCACAAGTCAAATATACGGGATCAAATACAGTATCCTGGTCAAAGAAATACAAAGAACGGATAAGTAATCCATCTTCCCCTAAAACCAATATTTGAATATATGTGATTTTGTGTTAATATATGCGTATGATAAGGTGATGTAGATATTTGCTTTGCTTCCATAATTTAGGAAATCGAGTTGGTTTGTGATTGTTGGTTAGTAGTTGTTAGTTACTTTTTCGATGCAGCTTGTGTGTTTGTTATATTGATCTGTTGTACTAGTTTCGATAATAAGACGTTCAGTTTGCGGTGTAACAGGCTAGTTTCCGAGTAATATAATTTGATTTAGCAGGTTTTGCGGTTTATATAGTTCTGATTTTGTATCTATGAAGTGAATTTTGTGTTGTTAGATTACTGTTTGTTGAATATGTGAGAGTTTGTGTTCGTTAATTTACGAGTATGATGAGATTACACAAACACGTATTGTCTTTTGTTTCTTCAACTTAACACATAATTAGACATTTTAGGAGGTTTTAAGTATTTAAATACATTTTGGGTGATTTCCGACCCGTTCAACTTGTTTCTATTTTGACCAATTTTCTAGTTTTAACCATTCGAGCTAACCCAAATCAACTCATATATATGTAAATGGGTAAAAATGCCCCTGTTCGGCAGTTGTTAAAAAAATATTGATAATAAAAAGTTAAAAACCATGAAGAACTAACCAAGCATATGGAGCAAGTTAGGTCTATCTCGAGCTTAACAGCGTCAGAAAGCTCACAAGAAAGCGAAGGTTTTCCATCACTAAATATAAGAGAACATCCCTCGAATAATTCCGAACCTTTTCCAATATCTGACTTTGTTTCCCTTAAATTAATGTGGAAGGCAATAAGCTCGCAAAGCCATGGAGACTGAAGGATTTCCATGTGCATGCTTTGGACTTGTGACTTAAATGCCTGACCTTGCTTAGATTCATGTACCTGCAATAAAAAGTTAAACGTTAAAGGTGGCAAAATAGGCGGGCTAGGTAGTGGGTCAGAAGAATTAGTTTTGGGGTACAAGTTAAAACAGGTCGGGTTAGGTTGAGCCATCATTTCACCAGCTCGATTTGTCGAAGCGAAAAATGAAGAACATGGCGAATTTCACTAAAAATTGACCAAATTGAAATAAGCGGATTTTCTTAAACTTTTCATACTCTTATGAAAAGTTCTAACGTCTAGAATGAAAAGAACATAGAACTATTCAATTCTCAAGAGAAACTAACCTTATCATATTTTTTAAGAATTTTCCGCATAGCAATAGCGTTGATAATTGCATAACCAACAAGATCTTTGCCTTCTTGTATGAATGCACCCTGATTTCCGTTAAACTTGCCTTTGCACCACACAAAGTATTTCCGAAACCCTGTTGCTAGATGAACATCAAGCACCTTTTGTGCACGCTCGTTAAAGCATCCTACCACTTCAGACATCTCCTTCATAAGAGAAGGAAAGAAACTTCCATCGCATACTACAAAAAGATAATTAGAATCATATGAGAAGTATGCGGGGAAAAAAAACTATGTGGATTATACGAAAAATAACAAAATCATACCATTCACACATAACTATATTAAAAACTTCAACCTGACCGTTTATTCACGTATTCAAGATTGTAGATTCTACGAACAAACTAATGAAATAATATTATTCGTGTTCATTGAAGAAACTTATCAAATTATCATCATTCATTCAAAACTTTGCTCAAAATATAGACAAGGAAAAAAAAAACCCACTCATTTTAAGTTACATAATAAGCTCATAAACCGGAAAAAGAACTGAAAAAAATCCATTTGCAATAATAAGCCAAACAAAATAAACTTATAAACCCGAAAAAATCGCCGTCTTCTCCCCTGTTTTTTTCATTGTATTTCTTAAAATAAAATTTTACAACCTGTTTTTTTTTTTCTGCAAACTAAAACCTTACTAAAAATTCAGAAAATTAAGCTCAAAAAAATTAAAACATCTTATATGAAAACTAAAACCCCACTAAAAAAAAAATACAATATTTTTTTTTTTTTTTAACAAACATTAACATAATTAAGCTCAAAAAATTCAATTAACATTCTTTGAGACATTATATCAAACACCTTATGTGCAAACAAAAACCCCAGTAAAAAAAATTCAAAATTTATATCAAATTAAGCTTAAAATATCATAAGTAAGCTAAAAATAATCAATTAAAAAAAAAAACAAATACCTGGGCAAGGATGAAGACAAGTATTAGTATTATCTGATGAATGTGAATGATGATGATCTTTACGACATCGTTTCAATATTTTCTTGAGTTTTTTAAACCCAACACCAGGTAATTTCTTCTTATTTTCATCTTGTTGATTTTGCATGAATTCTTCATATTTTTTACAAAATTTCATCTTTTTTTTATTCTTTTCAATTAATTAATCGATTAATTGATCTGGGTTTGTGATATTTTACGTGATTATTTTATGAATGGGTGGATTCAAGAATTTTTTGAAAGTGAACGTAATTTTATTCTCACTTTGTTTTCGAAGATAAATATGAGAAATAGTCAATTTCCATTGGGTTGTTTAATAGAGCAATATTTGCATAATAATTACTTTTATATTACGAATAATTATGGTGCAGATGGTCTATATTTTTATAATATTAATTAGGAGTATTTATATCTTATTAGGAAATTTATTTTTTTATAATATTTTATATTGTAACTATAATTAATAGATTATTCTTCATTCTCTTTTCTCTATCATTCTTGTTTTGTTATTGTTCTTTGCATTATTTCACAACACGTTATCAGTCCCCTCTAAGTTGAGTTTGGATAGTTCTACTAAGGAAGGAGGTATACGAAGAATGAAAAGATTATGGTTTAGGGTTTGAATTCTTGGGCTAAATCTTAAACCCTAATCATATAACTTGAATATTCGTGTTTTGATTTACCGTGTCATGATTTGTTATCCTATTTAGTAATATAAAGATTATTTGTTTTTGTATGAATTAATTACAATGTAATTGTGGTTAACATGGTACCCGTGTGAAGTTATATAAAATGTAGTAGTTACTCGTTTGCATCGGTGATGGACAAGATTGTCGTCTATGTTGATTTGTTTGATTGAATGCATATGTGTATTATTTTGTGTAATTGTTATGTGAACGGATGACTAGATCTTTAATACAACATTGGGGTATATTTGACAACTTTTGTTTAGGAATGATTTCAAATATGTTGAATTGTGTGTTTTTTTTTGAAAAATGTTAAATAAAATTGTGGCCTTTAGATAATAAAAGGTAAATGATAACAAAAATAAATATAGAAGATGGTATTGTAGTCTTTTAAATTAGTCACTAACCATCGGTAATGGAGATGTTAGAAACGAATGGCACAATTTGTATAACTTAAAAATGATGAAAATCGAAAAACTACAAGGACCATTCATGCGGTTTAGTATATTTACCTTTTGTTAATTGAATAAAAAGATTCACAATGTCAACTTGTATTATTTTAAAAAGCTATGAAATAAAATTGAGTTAATTACAAAATCGTTTCTATAGTTTATTTAAAATTATGGATTTCATCTATAAGTTTAAAAAGTTATATGAATCGTCTAAGTTTAGAAATTAATTACGCTTTTCGTCCTTAATTTTTAATTTGTACCGGTGTCCTCTTTACCCAAAAAACTTTAGGGACCAAATCCGTAATTAAGGACAAACTTTAGGGACGAAGTCCATAATTTGAGCAAATCATAGGGACGATAAGGTAATTAGTTTCTAAAAATAAATGATATGCAACTTTTTAAACTTAGAAACGAAATCTGTGATTTGAGATAAATCTTAGAGACGATTTTTTTAATTAACTCTAAAATTTAATTGGGTTTAGCTAGAAATGCATATCTTTAATATATAATAAAAGAGAGGCCTTAAATGCCACATGGCGAAGTAAGGACCCTTAGATGTGTTAACTTATTTGATTTCAACCGTTAGATCAAATTGATGATGTCATCAAACACTATTTTCATTTTAGTTGTCCCACATCGTTTCAGGTATGAAACTTTTTCATACCTCTAGCCTATATATATCATATGCCTTTAGTTTTTCCTACTTTGTCCCACATCGCTTCATGTATGAAACTCTTTCATACTTCTAGCTTATATATATCATATGCCTTTGGATTAAAATATAGTTCGACGGTAATTTTCGGGTCAATCGGGTCAAACCCGAAACCCGACAAATTGGAACTATTCTATCCGAAACCCGACCCTATTTATGAATCAGGTGTTGCCTTAAATGCCACATGGCGAAGTAAGGACCCTTAGATTGGTTAACTTATTTGATTTCAACCGTTAGATCAAATTGATGATGTTATCAAACACTATTTTCATTTTACACCCTTTTACAAAACATAATTACATTATCTCTTTAATTCCAATCTCTACTTAAATAAAAACAAAATTCCAATTTACTTAAAAAAAAATTCACTCAATTTGAACTATGATTTACATTATTTTTATTTAAAATCTCCTAATAAAAAATATTAAAACATGTGTATAAACGTAAAAGTGTTTATGTTATTATAACTATAAACAACATGTGTATAAACGTAAAGGTATATATATGTTATTATACGTATAACATTGTCTTTTTATAATAACCTAAAATCTACATAAACATAAAGTTTACAATTCAATTTTTATTTTTTTCCGCGCTATCGCGGGACAATAATATAGTATTACATAAACTAATTTATTTGTATTAGTTGTATTTATTTATAGATGAAACTCATATTTTGTGTTCACAAGTATAAAGTGGCTTTAGTCAAAAAGAAAATAAGTGATGCATGTGAATTTATACCAAGATTTCACCAAAACGTGGACATGAAGTTATGCTTATCTATTACGTATATTTTTAGTCAATGTCCTTTTCTTAGTTATATTTAGATTGTTTTGCAAGTCTAAAAATGTTATCATATGTCACATATGTTCCCTACAAGATAAGTTTTGGTGTAAATTCAATCGTTTGATTGAATTAGACGGTCAAACAATCCTTTTCTTAGTTATATTTAGATTGTTTTGCAAGTCTAAAAATGTTATCATATGTCACATATGTTCCCTACAAGATAAGTTTTGGTGTAAATTCAATCGTTTGATTGAATTAGACGGTCAAACAAAATGATACGTTGTATCACGTTATCATTGGCATCTGATCTACGATTAAGAAAAAAAGATAAAATAAAATGAGACCAAATCAAATAAGTGAAATTAAACATAGAACAACAAAACATGAAAATTCTTTATATTTTATGAGTTGACAAGCAATCGTGACTACAATAAGCACTACCTAGGTTAGCCACTATTCGTTACAACATCGTGTGTTTTTTTAAGACAAAGTAACGTAACACATAAAAAAATGTACGTCAAGAATAAGAATTTGTCTTATAAGACTTATACCAATGAAAATGATGATACCTTTTTATTATGAAAAAAACTTATGGCAAAAGATTTATTATGAGTTTTAAGTAGTTTTTATCATGACCAATTCGTAAATGTATAAAAATGTTTAATACTTTTCATTTGAGTTTTTAATTTTTGGATTATGAAACTAATATTGGACTATTGGTTAGCATGATATACCATTTCAAATCTTATGTCATGTTTATTATTAATAATATATATAAAATTATAGAACATATCTTCTTATTAGAGTATCATGGATGGCTAGCCACGTTATATACAATTGATTCAACTTGGTTGACCAGTCGTGGTATAGCGGTGTTGCAGCATCTCATGATATATGCCAGGTTATGCAAAAAAAAAGGTTAAAATTAATATATAGGAAAATAAATATAAATAAGTGGGTCATTTTTCGACGTTTATATTTGACGTTATATTTTAGATATTGTTATAGTGTCGACATACCATCCAGGGTTATGATGTTATTACCGAATGTGCAATAAGTATTGTTATTATTATTATTATTATTATTATTATTATTATAAAAAGTTGTATAAAGGAGACGAGGGGAAATGATTTTACCAACCCATTTGTGAGATAGTGGCCATTTTGGACAAATATAAATCGTAGCTTTTCACAGTTAATAAAACATTAAAACAGGTGGACTTTACACATTTTGTCTGCCAATAGTAAAAATATCTTTGTGTTTTTTCTTATTAATTTTCTTTTTTATTGTTTTTAACTTATTTTATGTTTACAGGTTAGAAAAACATTGATTACCGACAATTAGGGTTGTAAACGAACCGAATAAATACGAATAGGGTTTGTTCATGTTTGTTCGTTTAACTTAAGTGGAGTGATGACAATGCTGAAGCTTCTTGTTTGTATTTTTGCCGTTCAAAAAAAAAACTTAAGCGGACAAACGAACAAACACGAACACTTAAACGGACGGATTTTCTTGTTCGTGTTCGTTCGTTTAAATAAAAGCTTGTTCTTGTTCGTCTGTGTTCATTCGTTTTGGTGTTAAACGGACATAAACGAATAATAAACGAACAAACTTATAATAATTACATCAAAAATATAAAAACTACTATCCAAATAAACCAAAAATAGAATTTATATCATTTTACATTTACACTTATTTAATTATGAATATTCATAATTAAGTAACCTAAGAAAAAAAAAATTCATATCTTAATTTATATTTATATTATATAGTTAACATGATAATTGTATATACACGAACATAAACGAAGATAGTTAAATGAACGAACATAAACGAACGTTCGCAGAAGTAAATAAATGAACATAGCCTTTGTTCATGTTCGTTTGTTTAGTTAAATGAACAAAAAATTGTGTTCATGTTCGTTCGTTTAATAAATGAACGAACATAAACGAACTCCCGTCGAACAGTTCATGAACTGTTGTGTTCGCTGAACGTTCGGTTCATTTACAAGCCTACCGACAATACTAAATGGTTGAACATTTCGTTCTTGAAAATTAAGATATATCATATACTATGCAATTTGTTTAAAAAAATATACATCTAAAAGCGATCATATACGCGAAGTCTTTTTAATTTTGGCGATATAATCCACCAATTTAATAGAAAAAGGTAAATAATGTATTAAAATTATTTTTCACGGAATTTTCTAATGATTTTCATTTTTTTTTTTATAAAGTTCGGCTATGAAAAGCCAATATAAAAAGTCCAATACCACATCATTTCGAGTAGAAACCTAAAATGTTATTGTGGGTTCTTGATGGTTTTGCTGTTTTGCAAAGTACCGGTTAATTAACTTTAATATTAAAACCATAGCTTAAACGACGACGAAGGGGTACTTGTTACTCTTACGATAGTCGAGTGGATGCCTTTCTTTTGGACCTATTCTTCATCGGAGCGAGAGCATGAAGATACCTTTATCACGTCAACTCAAGCTATTCGAGCAAACCATAATTTTAAATAGAATTTTTATGACATATATAATAAGCAACACACAATGAAAATTCTTGAAATCATGTAACTATCAAGTATCAAGTGACAATATAAGATAGCAAATATATATCATAAATAAACAAATAAAAAGTCTTGTGATTAAAAAATGTTGTATCATATGTAAAGCTGTTAACACGCTTTCATAGGATTTCATTTTAAATATTTATAATATTTTTTTTTTTTTGAACACTTATTCATTTAAATTTATCAAATATACCTACTTAAGGTTGAAAAAGTGAGCAAAATAGTTAGCTTTTATGTTGTAATTCGAGTATAAACTGAAGTTGATTCAAGATCATACGATGTATACATCCCCCGCAAATGTCCAATTGTCAAGTTTGAGTATGATTTGTAAAAGAGAGCTTGAAACCTACAATGTATACATCCCTCCACATGCTCAGTTGATCCGGTCAAGAAGTATTTTGGTTGAAATAGGTCATGTGTTTGAATCTGGACTCACTATTTGGTACGTGACGTTGAGAGGGATGAGCATTGTCTAGAACCTATTCCTTAGTAGAGGGTTAGGTCGGGTTCAAAAAAACCATGAAGTTGGGGTACTCCGCCAAAGTTAACATTTACTTTGGTTAAATCCTACAATGTATCGAGCCCAAGGTTATAAGAATTCGACTCAAGTTGATATATATTTTTTCAACCCTTATGTACCATGTAACGACTAATATATCTTACATATGTATGTATGTATGTAACAATTTATAGATGTGCGGATCCGATAACATATCAAAATAAGTAAATTTTTTCAAGCTAGGTCACGTGTTGGTGTTAATGCTGTAACAAATTATCCAACTCTAATAGTCATATAATGTGGTTTGTTTATGTATTGGGTTAGGCCATTGGCTTGTAACTAAAATAATGAGGTGGGCTAATAGATTAAGCCCAAATATTGAACTTCAAAAAGATGAAGTTTTTGCAAGGTGGGTTTATGGGTTAGTGTAGAGGTGAAAGAAAACCGGTTTTAATCGGTTTTTGGTTTTTGAGAAACCGGTTTTTAAGAAGCCGGTTTAAAAAAATCGGTTTTGGTTAAATCAGTTTTTTTTCAATCGGTTTTTTTCGGTTTTAAATGTTTGGATCGGTTTTTTCGGTTTTGAATCTATTTTAATCGGTTAGTTTTTTTCGGATTTGAATTTGGAAAAAATATAAAACATAAACGTAACTTTGTTTAAAAATTTTAAAAAATACAATTACAACTAAAAATATAGAATACAAACATAACTTTTATTTCAATTTTAAATAATACAATTACAACTAAAAATACAAAACACAAACATAACTTTTATTACAATTTTAAATAATACAATCGTATAGTAAAGTATATCGAGCTTCGACATTGTCATCACCCGAATACACTTAAATAATATTCTTCTTCTTCCACGGGTTCTACTTCAAATTCTTCAAATTCACCTTCATCTAATTCGGTAATTGTAGGTGATATCCCCATTTCGATTTCTTCATATTCAATAACTTCTTCCACGTCTTAATAATAGACAACTTAGAGGTGTCAAAAAACTCAAAAAATTTAAAGAAAACGCTCCTAACGATAACTAACGGACACTAACTGACACTTAACCTGCGTTTTTTTTTTCTTTAAAAAAAAATCTGTTTTAACCGGTTATTTCAAAAAAACGGTTTTAACCGGTTAAAAAACCGAAAAAACCGACTTTTTCTGAAATGGAGAACCGATCCCTAACCGGTTCGGCTAAAAAAAGACCGACCGGTCAAAAAACCGGTTTCAATTTTTCTTCGGTTTAAAAAATACCGGTCACGTGTTTGCATCTCTAGGGTAGTGGGGTAAAACTCAGAAGATTAGTGTCTTTATAAAGATGATAAAAAGATGATAAAAAGGAAACAAAACCATCACCCCTATTCTTTTCTATCTTTTTTCTTTATATCCCCAATCCTCAATACCAATGCAACTTGTACAATCACAAAATTGCACTTGTAGCACATGTTTATTTCAATAAAAATTTAAATCTTTACATAAAATGTAATGGTATTAGTAATTAGTTTATATAATTATGGGTGCTCGTTTTAGCTTAAACTTCATAGACCCGTTTTTCGTTTCTTTATATTTCAGGGTTATAGGTTTATGAGTTTATCACAACTTAAAAATGGATTATAGACTTATAATATATATAAAATAATGAATAAAGAATTTAAGAAATAATAAACTAGAATAAATAAGTTTATAAACAAAAGAATATGCTAAAGCAATCACACACTTTTCATACATTATGCATAATTTTTTATTTATAAACTTGTTTTTTAAATAAAATATGGGAATGTCTAGAAATTGAAATATATTAATCAATTTGTCACTTTTTTCCTCTATTTAAATGTTGATTTCTGAATTGTGATTCAACAACTTCAAGTGTACACATACAGGAAGAAGAAGAAGAACAATGTTGACAACATTGAAACCGGTGATGGTGGTTGGAGTTGACGAGAGCGAGCAAAGTTTTTTTGCTTTGGAATGGACATTGGATCGCTTCATTGTACCCGCGGCTCCAAACCCTCCTTTTAACCTAATCATCGTTCATTCCAAACCGACTCCTACTTCTTCTATAGGCTTCCCCCTTCCGGGTACTATGTTACTTTTTAGAACAACAAATACTCACACACAGTTTAGCCTTAGCCTTATGTATTTAAATTGTTGTTAATGTTGAACACGATGAAATTGTAGGATTGGATATTTTGTCACACGTTGATGAAGATTTGAAGAATATTGCTGCTCGTGTTGTGGAAAGGGCAAAAGAGCTTTGCATTTCTAAATTGGTTTGTATTTCGTGTTTTATGTTAATTGTTAAACAACATAGTTCACACTAAGTAGTATCAAAGTTTCCCTAGTAACGAAGAGGTTATAAGTTTACGTCCCCATAACAATGTATTTGACATTCTAGAAATATTGTTCTAAATCTAATGCATTGAAAAGTATGGTGATTTGATGTTAAAGTGTATCGATCTTTCTGATTTAATTTAAAAGATTTCGATTTTTTGTAGGTGATTGATGCAACACTAGAAACTGTGGAAGGTGATGCTAGAAACGTTTTGTGTGATGCAGTTGAAAGGCACCAAGCTACCGTACTCGTGGTTGGTAGCCATGGGTATGGAGCGATTAAAAGGTAATTATGATCTTCTTCGATATGCTACACAAGTATTAATATATGATAACATACGTCTCAAATTATGTATAAGTAAAGTCTAGAGCTATAATCTATCTATCTTAACATGTATAATTAAAAATGGTTATTGTAGGGCGGTTTTGGGGAGCGTAAGTGACTATGTTACCCATCATGCTAATTGTACCGTGATGGTAGTGAAGAAACCGAAGATAAAACATGAAGAGCTTCATCATTAGCTTTTACTTGATCTCAAAGCAGCGAAGTCCATTGTTTGCATCAGTCATAATCTTGATCTTTCTTTAATAACCATTTGCTTGGAAATATCGACATCTTTGTCGAAGTATTATGCGTGTTTAAATTACATCTATCTGAAATTTCGTAAACTTGTTTATTTTCATACAAATGTAACTTGTGCGTTTCATTATAAATAATCTTTTGGATATGATCATAATATGCCATGACACCCTTATGGTTATCCCAAAAACAAAACAAAACCGGAAAAATTCACTTCAAACGACAATCAACTGATCAAGCTACCGATACAACAAATACATTTCGTATAATTAAATGTAAAGTAGTTTTGTGATTAAAGAATGTTTAATTAGCTATACGACATTACCATATTTGCATCATCATTTTATCATCTAACTACATATTCATACGATATAAATCAAACAAACGACGTTACTCAAGAAAAGTAAAAGTAGACTCATACATTAGAGAACAACCTATTAGACATGTGTTCACGTAAAGAGTTTACCGACGACAAACTTAAGCCTTATACAAAAAGCGACAACTAGTCCATAAAATGAATGAGTTAACTTCGGGGTTTATTTATTTTCATAGAGCATAACATGTTATAAATGGTAGCTTAATTGAAACCGTTCAAGATAGTCTAATGGTTTAAATAGTGTGTTTGGGCAAGTTGTGTCACAAGTCACAGTTCAAACGATTAGTGTCTTTTTGAAGAAGATAAAAAGAACCAAAACCATCGTCGATTCTATCTTCTTCTTTATATTCCCTAATCCCAACCACAAATCGCAATGAAACTTTTGCAAAAATCAAACACACTCCCTCCTTAAAGTAACTATTTTTATCTATATCTTTATCTTTTATTAACCATGTTAGTATTTTAGTATAATTGCAAATTGTGTTTTATACAAGTTAGGAGGTACGGAGTATACATACGTCTGTATAAGCTAATATATATGTGTCCGAGACCATAATAGTTGGGTTCTATGGGCATGCCCTGAAAACAACACCAAATTAATATAACCGGTTACGTACATTGGTTTCAACTTCCTTATATATTGTCATGAGATAGTTTGAAAAACACAACAAAAAAAAATCGAAAATTGAAATTCTCTTGCAACTAGGGATTGGGTTTTCAGTCAAATTCAAGATCATCATTAACAAAATGTATAATCCAAATACAAATTTCGTGATACCTAGACTATATATATATAAGGACTTATTGTATTTGAAAAGTGATCACAAGATTCGTATTGATATCTAGTCATTGGAATATTACTCATTTTACAGTTTTATACAACGAACCTGAAACATAAATTCACATATTAATAGAAAAATAAAAATAAAAAAAATTCGTTCCTAATGATCGACTACTAGCTAGGTGTGTATCACTGTAATCAACACCTTTTACGTAGGAATAATATCTCGATCAACTTATATCCGAGTTCCACGTATACTTGATGAGTTAATGATACAATAGAGCGAATACCTTAAAAATACATATATGAGTTGACATCGTTTGTGGCTTCATATATCTTTACTTTCAACGTTGCCCTTAATCCATACAGTATAAAACTTATTTAGATTCCGAAGAGTGAAAGGAAATATATACATCAAGAACAACTAAATACGCACCTCAATTTTCGCTCTCTTGATTAAAAATATAATTGTTCATCTTTGATAATCAATGGTTGATCGACATGAAACAAGAAAGAAAGAAAATGATAGATATAAAGTTATAAGGATGAAAGAAAAAAGGATATATATATATCAACTTGTGAATATAACATGCATGTGGTTAGTTATCTTCAATAATAACTTTTTTTCTTCTATTTAAAGGGTAATTCTGAATTGTGATTTAACAACTTCAAGTGAACACACAACAACTCGTACAATGATGACAACAATGAAACCGGTGATGGTGGTAGGAGTCGACGAGAGCCAGGAGAGTTTTTTTGCGCTTGAATGGATACTTGATCGCTTCATAGTTCCTGCGACACCAAACCCTAATTCTTTCAACCTAATCATCGTTTATTCCAAACCAAGTCCTACTTCTTCTATAGGCTTTTCCATCCTAGGTATATTATTATTTTGTTTTGAACGACACATTCTCACACAAACTCACCACACACTTGTATTTTTGTTTTCGATATGAATAAAATTTTGTTGTTGAACATGATGAAATTGTAGGTATGGATGTTTCATCGCGTGTGAATGAAGATTTGAAAAATATCGCAACTCGTGTGGTGGAAAGGGCAAATGAGCTTTGTATTTCTAAATCGGTTTGTAATTCATGTTTATGATTATAACTGAATTTTGAGAAATTATCCCGATTTATTTAGTCCAATTGCGAATTTTATAGGGTTTATTAACACAATATGTGTTACATCAATCAAGAGGTTATAACTTATAAGATTAAGTCGAAATATGGGCAAATTTGTCATTAAAAAATTTATAAAATTTGAAATTCACCTAAATGATTCATTAAAATCGTCGTTTTTAATATAATACATTGGAAACTTACTAATTCGATGCAGGTGAATGATGCAACCATAGAAACCGTGGATGGTGATGCTAGAAACGTTTTATGTGATGCTGTCGATAGGCATCATGCCACCATGCTCGTAGTTGGTAGCCATGGTTATGGAGCGATTAAAAGGCAAATTACTATTGAACATGCTTAATTAGTTTTAAAATATGTTAATTCGACTTGAATTCTATATAAAAATTTTGTACCTTTTATAGGGCGGTTTTGGGGAGCGTAAGCGACTATGTTACCCATCATGCTCATTGCTCAGTGATGGTAGTGAAGACACCAAAGGCCAAACATGACGAGAATAATCATTAGCTTTTACTTGATCTCCAAGTAACGACGGCTGTTGTTTGCAACAACTCTCTATGAACTTGATATCCCCAGAATAACCATTTACTAGACAATTGGTGTCAAAGTATTATGTGTGTTTCTTTCATCTATCTTTGATTTCGTAAACTTATTTCTTTTCATGCAAATGTAACTTGTTTCTAATATATAATGTTTTGTAAGTGCAAATATGTGTCTTGAGCCGAAACAACTTAACGTGGGAAAACATCTCGGTAACTAGAGGAATTGACCCGACATCATTCAAAATCTTCTAAGTAAACGACATCATTCAAAATCGTCAATAAAAAGGAAACAAAACATTGCGTCCACTAGTTTATATGCCAAGTGAAATGACCAAAATACATATTTCCATACCGAATGAAATAACTAACAAAAACGTTTTTTTTAAGTCAATTTACTATAAGAAACATACTTTTTAGTCATTTCACTATGCCAAAGAACAACCACTTTGCACACGTCACAAAGGTTTCGTGCAATATTTGAAAGTTAGAGACTAATTGTGTAATATGGGTACAACTACATTACCCATTTGAACTATTCGAGGGATTTACTCATATGGATAATAGTAATGTAGTTAATGTCGTAGAACGATGATTTCAAGCCTACGCGTTGCCGCGGGATAATAAAATTTTGTCGAGAAATATAGTGTTAATATATCAACATTGATAAAATAACAATGATCGTAATAATAAAATTCAAATTTGGAAAAGGAAACTTAATAAAAATACAAATTAATCTTAGAATTTAAGGTTTATAATATAGAAAAACATGTAACGACTTTAGCTAATTTGTTTAATAACGTAAGCCAAAAAGAAAAACCAAAACATAAAATAGATAAATAATTAGATAAAACAAAAACAACTATATTCGTAGCTACTTTATTTAATACTATAACCTGGATAAAAGAAATATAAAACCTACATTCAAAATTAAAAAAAAAAAGTTGTAGACAACCGGTTGAAAGCTGCTAGCTTAATTGTTTCACTATTTGATTAATAGTAAAATGGTATAACAAATGCATTTAAAATGAGGAGAAAGTGTTAAACATAGAGGTCCTTTTTTGATGTAAGCCCAAGCTCGGTATGTGGGCTTGGGCCCGTTAGGTTTACATTTCCTATAAATAGGCTCTTGATGTAATCGTTTTTCAGTTGATGAATTATAATATTTTTCCACAAAATCGGTTCAATATTTTCTACATGGTATCAGAGCAGGTTATTGTTAAAAGTACCTGTTCGAACTAGTCGATTCGACTAGACCATTCGAATCGAAAACCAATTCCCACGAAAAGCCTATTCGAATAAAAATTCAACTCATTCGAACTTGGCATTCGACTTGAAAAATAACCCACACGAGCTCACCATTCGGCTGGGTAATCAACACGTTAGAACTAGTTATTCGACTAGGTAATTGACACGACATTCGACTAGGTAACTCGACCAGTGTTCAAACAAGTTGACGGTCTCGGGTAACTAAGACCATTAGAATAGAACCACCATTCGAGTGGCACCATTCGACTAGGAATCCTTAATCTACGAACTTCCCATTCGACTATCAATCTATTCGACCAACAAACCATCAGGCTCGAACTCATTATTCGACTAGTACTCCATTCGACCAGCAACTCATTCGACCAAGGATCTTTTCAATACACGAACCAACATCAATTGCCTTTGGAAGAGTTTTGGATAGGGATGCAGGGAATTTGGGGAGAAATTGATCGCAGGGATCCAAACCCGATGACTTGCACAGCTGATATAGCAACATATAACAGAGTACGATCCGAAACAAAATTGTTCCAATTTCTGACCGGACTTTACCGGAAGTATGACCCCATTAAACGGGAAATTCTCCGATATGATCCACTTCCATCCCCAGAAACCGCTTATGCTATGGTACACAAAGAAAAAGCTCACCAAGCCATTATTGAAGGGAATCATGAGGCGGATATGGGTGTGGCAGCTGGGCTCAATACCACCGGAGATGGAGCGGGGCTCGTCTCCAAGAATTATCGATTAGAAAAACCGCCATTCCGGCCCCAATCAAAGGTGGATAAAAGCAAGCTCAAGTGTGAAGAGTGTGGTATGTCGAAACACACCAAAGAACAATGCTTTAAGATCGTCGGATATCCAGAATGGTGGAATGATAATCGATCACAAGACTTCCAAGACTGTAAAAGCTGTTGCCGCCATAGGCAGCAACGAAATTAGCAGCAGAGAAAAGAGTGCCAACGGCGAATCAGAAACAGGTATAAGGTTTGGTCATTTTACACCAAACCCTCCGGGTAATAACTCCTTTTTAAATCCAAAATGTTTTGATAAAAACCTACTCGATAGGTTAAATACCTATGATTTAAAAAAGGAGCAATATGGTTCTCATTCTGGCGAAGTCCATGTTGCAACAAAAAACGCCAAGTGTAATTCTTGGATTTTTGATTGTGGTGTCACTGATACAATGACGTTTGATATCACCGATCTAACGTCAAAATCGAGAGTTGATAAAACACGAATTCACACAGCTAATGGGGAAACCCTCCCAGTTAAAGGAGGGGGAACCATTGAAATATCAAAAGAATTACGACTCTCTAAATGTCTTTATGTGCCATCATTATTTCACAAGTTATTATCCGTTAGTCATGTTACGAAGGAATTAAACTGTGTGGTATTAATGCACCCCACTTTTTGCATTTTGCAGGATATCAGGACGGGGAAGATCATTGGGCCTGGTACTGAGAGACAAGGACTATACTACGTAGATGAAGTTACTCAACAAGGCTCTGTTATGCTTACTCATGGTTCAAACGATAGGAAAGCTTGGTTATGGCATCGAAGATTAGGACATCCGTCCTCTGGTTATTTGAGGCAGTTATTTCCGCATTTATTTCCTAAGAATAAAGTCTTTCATTGTGACACTTGTATTTTGGCAAAGAGTCATAGACATACGTTTAAACCAAATAATACTAGAGTTGATTCTCCTTTTTTGTTAATTCATTCTGATGTTTGGGGTCCCGCAAAAATTGAAGGGGGACAAAATTTCCGTTATTTCCTGTTATCTATAGATGATTGTACTCGAATGACATGGACTTATCTTTTAAAAACTAAGTCTGAAGTGTTTACTAAATTCACATCCTTTTGTAACATGGTAAAAACCCAATTCCAACGTGACATCCAAATTCTCCGGTCAGATAATGGGGGAGAATTTTGTAACAATTCCATGAAAACCTTCTGTCAAACACGAGGAATCATCCATCAAACCTCGTGTGCTAACACCCCTGAACAAAATGGGGTTTCAGAACGAAAAAATCGTTTTTTATTGGAAATCACACGTGCTATTATGATTGAATCCCAAGTTCCAAAGACTTTTTGGCCAGAAGCCCTTGTCACTGCAACGTACCTTGTTAATCGCCTTCCAACACGAGCCCTAGCCTTAAAAACCCCTCTCCAAACATTGACACATTTCCATAAATTGCCATCCAACTTAACCCTCGAACCTCGAGTTTTTGGATGTTCTGTTTTTGTCCATATACCGAAAATAGAACGTTCAAAACTTGACCCATGTGCAGAGAAATGTGTGTTTTTGGGGTATGGTGTCAATCAACACGGATATCGGTGCTACAGTCCGAGTAGGCGTCACATGTTCACAACAATGAACCTGTGATTTTCTTAAAACTGAGTTCTTTTATCACACCCATCTTCATGGTCAAGGGGAAAATGACAATGACGCATTAAGATGGATAAGTTGGGTGTCACACCCCGCGCAGGCGGAAACCCGAGATGTGCAGTATATTAGGTATCAGAAGACCAAGTATTACATCGAATAAATACTATAACAATAAGATTACATTAAATAAAGTTTAGGAGTTACAACAATACAAATAAAACAATGCAAAATAGCACATGGCCTAAATGGAAACTAACTACGTCTAGCTAAGTCTCTTCGAAAGTCCATACAATATCCAAAGCAAAAATAGTAACTCCAGAATCGATGCAAAACTCAACCTCCTGAAAAGCGTTAAAAATACGACGTCAACATAAAGTTGGTGGGTTATTCGTATTTTATAAAAACATAATATTTTGAAGATTTTGACCCATTAGAAAATGTAGTTAGAAATCGATAGTAAAAATGGATAATATCTTGAATTATAACAATGTATGATATATGCATAAACCTTAGATATTCATCTACACTTGAACCGTACTGTAATGTAAAGGCAACAACGTAAATGCAACAATAACCCTCTGCCTTAGTGTGTCCAACTAAGGTAGTTACGAGGTAAACATAGCGGCAATAACATCCCTGCCCATAGTGAGGGATGAGGTTTTGTAAAACCCATATAGATCTATATATAAATACCGATGGCTCAACTAGAGTTAACAGATGTTTAATCGAGGGCCTTATACTACCACCAAGGCCGTATAAGTGAGGTACACTAAATCTAAAGGAATCATAATCTAAACATGCATAATCAAGATATATAAAGTTTAGTTAACGCTAATCATGCCCGAAGTAAAATTTATAAAGTAGTAAAATGGCATCGAATAACTCACGAATCAACGATAAGTATATAGGGTAGACACAAACTGGAGAATAATACTCCACCGCCTAAGTGCCCTAGCATAAGACATAAAATGTCTAAGTATCTCTAATGTAATAGGTTTAGCCTCGTATTAATTAACGTTGTATTAAATATTAAAGTTTAGTAGAGTTTAGACGAATAATAAATATTTAGAGTTAAAGTCGTCGAATCCACCGGCGATAAGTCGTAGCGAGGTGACGAATAAAAAGTATTTGATATTTCGAGTCGATAATGACATCGATGATTTAAGTTTATAAATATGATTAGATAGGAATGATATCCGAGCCCAAAGTGACTACCAGGAATATCGTTGAAAGGAGTATTAGATTTAGTCAAAGTCAACCAAAGTCAAAGTCAACCGAAGTCAAAGTCAACCATGGTCAAAGTCAACTAAGTCAAAGTCAACCTAAGTCAAAGTCAACCAGAGTCGATATCAAGGATAGTTGACTCGGTCAAAGTCAACGAAAGTCAACCATTTTAAAGAGAAGTCAAAGTCAACGAAAGTCAACCTTTGACCAATTTGAATATTTTAAAGATATAAGTTTGAATATTTAAGTAAACTATGCTTAGAAATCAGTTTATAAAAGTTATATAAAAGTTTAAGTTTAAAAATCGAAGATTTAATCGTTTTCGGAGAGATAAACGTTTAGACGATAAAAGACGTTTTAAATGTTTATAACGGTAAATAATATATAGTTTGAGATTGCGTTTTATGTTTTGAGTCCAAAACATATATTTATCAGTTTATAATACTTTACGTATACTAAAATAGGTTTACGTATGCTTAAAATTGTCCGAAATACGCGAAAAAGGCGAAACAGAGGCCAGGACGGCGCACAAACTGCTTGTGCGTCGTCCTGTTTTGGGAAGGAAGCTCGCTGCGTCGTCCTAGGACTAGGAACGGCGCACACAGCTGCTTCTCCCAAAAACAGCTTGTTCGTTTTAATTGTTTTCGATAAGGTAGGTTAGTTAACGTCTTAGGTGAATATTTACAGATTATTAGGTGAAGTTATTTAGTCAAATAACTTATAGTTAAACTTATATATTATATACATATTCATATATTTGCTTATTACAAGATTTTACAAGTTTTAGTTTTATTTTGTTAAGTTTATATATAATACATATTATGTATAAAGATACTTAGATTTAAGTCCACTAAATGTAATAAGGTGTTGGAAATATTTTCGAAAAGCATTTACTAATATCCTTATGTGATTATCCGGTTTTAAAGTTTACATACCATTTTCGGTTAAAATGTTCTAGTAACTTATTAATATGGCATTTTATTAAGTTTTAAGTGACATCTTTAGATATTTAGTTATTTTAACCATTTTAGTCATATTATCAAGTTTTAGATATTTTAGATGGTAAAATGAAGAATTTAACGGAAAAACGTAAAGATGGAGAATATGAGTATTTTACCGGAAAGTCTTGAAATGGTAATAGAGTTAGAGACTTTTGCCGGAAATCTTCAAGGAAGTAACGAGAGTAGAAAACTCCAAGCAAAAAGAAAGATATGTTAGAAGGTGACTTTCATAAGGAATAATAGAAGAAAAGTGTTTGAGAGTTACTTACCGATTTCTCCAAATGTGGGAAAATTTTATACTCCAAAGTGAGCCGGAAATTCCCAACAAGGTATATGGAGGAAAAGAGCTCCAAACAAGAAAGGAAACAAAGTGTTAGAATAGATTTTTGAGAAGGAAGTAATGAAGGAAAAGTTTGTTATGAAGCTTTTCTTACCGAGTTTTTCCAAGGTTAGAAGTCTTCAAACTCCAAGATGGATTGAAGATGAACCCTTGAGAAATAAACTCCTTACAAAACATAAGAGTTTGGTTAGTAAACTCTTAGACTCCAAAGGAGAGGATTAGTGTAAGAAAAGATAGAATTTTGAAGCAAAACACTTACCGAAAGTTGTATGATCACTTAGATGTCTTCCAATGATCTTTCCTAACACAATTACCACCTTTAAATGGGGTTTTGGTCTCTCAAAGTTTCTGGAAATGATAAGAACTAGAGAGAATTTGTGTTGTAGAAAGATACAAAATGAAGAAAGTGATTGAAAAGTTGTTTAAGGTTTAGTTTTGGAATGAGAGATGGTGAAATATGGTCAAGGATCCACATTTCACTCATCCTATATCATTTGGGGAAAGATTTGGGCAGGTTTCACATGCTAGCATGTGGTTTGGAATCTCAAGAAAAGCATCAAAAACGATTTTGGAATTTTGTGAAGCAGACGGCTTCAGGACGCCGCACATGTAACATGTGCGCCGTTCTGGTGCTTGTTTCCTGCCCAGTTACTTGGTCCGTTAAAAGGACTGAAATTGTAACAGATTCCGTTAGATCCCGTTAAAGGACTAACCTTGTAACAGATTTTTGTTTTGAGGGTAAAATTTGTAATATTTTAAACGTTAATTTTTCTCGAAAAGACGAAGGCTTTAAAATACCAAAATTAACCTACAAGAATACTTAATATTGCTAGGCACTTAGGTACTATAACGTTTACGTCACGAAGGACGAAACAATGATTTAAATCCCGACTAAACCAAAATCGCGTGAAACAAAATAAATATCAACAATAATAGGGTCAAAATAAAATAAACAAAAATAACGGTAGATGATAAAACGCAAAAGTGTTACGAAATTTGCGGTTGTCACCTTGGGCACCACCAGTGCATGATTATCCTACTGATACACCCACTCCGAGTGATAGTCCTGAAGAGCCTGATGACAGTTCCACTGCCAATAATAATGATCCTCCTCAACTGATATCCGAGGTAAGTGGTTCTCAATCTCTGAATATTTCAATCAACTTTGTTATGTGTGATGATGAACAACAGGTTGAGATGGAAATTCCGAGTGTGACTGAACCACCTCGGTATGATCTCCCTCCCAGATCAACTAGAGGGATTCCACTCAACAGATACTCACCTGAAAAAAGTTCACGAGGATCAAGATATCCAGTTGCAAATATCGCAAGAAGAAACTTAGTCCCAGAAGCCAGGTCCTTTGCAAACGCCATATGTTCTGAAAGAATACCAACAAGTATTGAAGAAGCGCTTAAGTATAAGGAATGGAGGGAAGCAATTGGTACTGAACTTGAAGCCCTGAAAAAAAATAAACTTGGGAAGAATGTGAATTACCCCCAGGAAAGAAACCCGTTAAATGTCGTTGGGTGTTTACTATCAAGTATAAACCCGATGGATCAATCGAAAGGTATAAAGCGCGATTAGTCGCAAAGGGGTATACTCAGACGTATGGAATAGACTACTATGAGACTTTCTCACCAGTAGCAAAAATCGATACTATTAGAGTTCTCTTCTCAGTTGCAGCAAACAAGGATTGGCCATTGCACCAGTTCGATGTCAAGAATGCTTTCCTACATGGAGAGTTAAAGGAAGAAATCTATATGGAAACCCCACCTGGAATCCAAGATAGTTCCGAGTCCAGAAGAGTTTGCCGGCTAAAGAAATCTCTGTATGGTTTAAAGCAATCCCCCCGAGCTTGGTTTGGTCGGTTTAGCACAATAATGAAGAAATATGGCTATAATCAAAGCAATTTCGACCATACTTTATTCCTAAAAAGGAGAGGTAAACTCATAACCTGTTTAATAATTTATGTTGATGACATGATTATTACAAGAGATGATTCGGAGGAAATGTCAAAAATGAAAACCAATCTTTTTAAAGAATTCGAAATGAAAGATTTGGGAAGACTCAAGTATTTTCTCGGAATCGAAGTTCTAAGATCAAAGTCAGGGATTTTCATTTGTCACAAAAAGTATGTTCTTGATTTACTAGCAGAGACGGGAATGCTAGATTGCAAACCTGCGAATACTCCTATGATTGCCAACAAGAAATTATTCATGGAAGATGAAGCTGAACTGGCAGACAAAGAAAGATATCAGCGAACGGTGGGAAAGCTTATTTACTTAGCTCATACTCGGCCAGATATTGCATACGCAGTGGGAGTTATAAGTCAATTCATGCACCAACCTCAAGTTCAACACATGGAAGCAGCTTTACAGATTATTAGGTACCTCAAAGGAACCACTGGACACGGAGTTCTGTTCAAATCAAATGGGCACCTGATAATCGATGCTTACACTGATGCTGATTGGGCAGGCGACAAAGGTAATAGGAGGTCTACATCATGGTATTTTTCTCTAGTGGGAGGAAATCTTGTTACCTGGAGAAGTAAAAAGCAAAAGGTATTCGCTCTCTCAAGTGCTGAAGCTGAATTTCGAGGGATAGCACGAGGCCTAGCAGAAATTCTATGGCTACGAATACTGTTATCAGAAATTGGGTATCCCCCAGTGGAAGCTAGTAAGATTATGTGTGACAACAAAGCTGCTATTCAGATTTCAGGAAATCCAGTTCAACATGATCGAACAAAATATGTTGAAGTTGATAGGCATTTTATCAAAGAAAAACTTGAAGATGAGATTATCGAACTTCCGTTTGTTTCATCCAAAGATCAACTCGCAAATATTCTTACAAAGGCGGTTACAGGGAAGATCTTCGCTCATTGTCTTGACAAGTTGAGCATTGAAAATCTCACTACTCAGCTTGAGGGGGAATGTTAAACATAGAGGTCCTTTTTTTATGTAAGCCCAAGCCCGATATGTGGACTTGGGCCCGTTAGGTTTACATTTCCTATAAATAGGCTCTGATGTAATCGTTTTTCAGTTGATGAATTATAATATTTTTCCACAAAACCGGTTCAATATTTTCTACAAAAAGAAATTGTTGTTACACTTTGATGCACTTAATACGATATTTAAATATGGTAGATCCTAACACGTTTGTACTTTATGCATGTAATGAAAATTTGGAACTTAGAATATGTTCTCTATGTTCCTTATTTATTTTTCCTATTTAAACATCCATTTCTGAAATGTAAAACAATTCCTTTAACTACACAAACACAACAATGGCTACATCCCAGAAACCGGTGATGTTGGTCGGAGTTGACGATAGTGAGCTGAGTTTTTTCGCACTCGAATGGGTACTTGATCACTTCATAGTACCTTCTGCTTCTAACCCACCCTTCAACTTAATAATTGTTCATTCCAAACCTACTCCTACGTCTTCTATGGGATTCGCGGTTCCAAGTAAGAACATGTTTGGAATTGGATTGTTTATCTGTTTATTGCGTTTTGAATATTTGATACAATAATAAGTCATTTTGAAGGCATTTTGGATTGTTTAGTTCAAAACTTATTATTTTATAAAACATTTTTTTAATATGAGAAAATTGTAGGTGCGGATATCTTGTTGCACGTAGATACGGATTTGAAGAACATTGTTGCACGAGTTGTGGAACGAGCAAAGGCGCTTTGTGTTTCTAAATCGGTTTGTGATATCAACTTTAGTCAGTTTTACAAAAAAGTTACGATTTGCCTAATGTTTGCCCCATGATTCACAGGAATTTTTGTCATTTGTGTATTGAAGTTGCAGGTGAATGATGTAACAATAGAAACCGTGGAAGGTGATGCAAGAAATGTGTTATGTGACGCCGTTGAGAGGCACCATGCTATGATGCTTGCCGTTGGTAGCCATGGTTATGGAGAAATTAAAAGGTAATGGATATATTTTTGTATTTGTAAAAGTGAGGAAAAAAACTGTTATTATACATAACTATCTTTTTGTAGGCCGGTTTTGGGGAGCGTAAGTGACTATGTCACCCATCACGCTCATTGCACCGTGATGGTAGTGAAGAAACCAAAGGCCAAACACGAAGAACACCATCATTAGTGTTTAGTCGATTTTGTAGCTTCCATGATGTTGCTTACTGTGACAATCCGTCTTTTCGAGGTATTTTTCATTACCGTTAATTATTCTTTTATTCGCAATTATTTCGACCCTTACATTTCGCTTTATATTTACTCACGTTTTGTATATTTGAGTCGGGTTTTATGTGTTTATTACTTCGTCTTTCGAGACGTAAGCTTTATAATCGTCTAAGTGCCGAATAGTTAGTATTCTCGTGTTATTAAAGTAGGGTGTTTACGCCGTAATCGTTGGTTAAGAAAATTATATTTCAAAATTTCATTACAAAGTTAGTCCTCTAACTTAATCTATTACAAGTTAGTCCTCTAACTAAATCTATTACAAAATTAGTCCTTTAACGGTAAATCTTTTACAAATTTAGTCCTTTTTAACCAAAAAGTTACTTTTTCTTGTCAATGCCTTGGATAACATTGTAGATAACAATAAAATCTAACTTTTTCTGCATTTTGTTAGATTTCCAAAGTTCAAACAAGGCCCCCTTTTCCCTTTTAATCTATTTTTGATAATCAACATCAAACCTACTCACCTCTCTCTCATTTTTTTGACTCTCTTCATTCTCTCTCTCCCATATAAGTTTTATACATCTCTGGAAGAGAAACAAGTCCAACACATCACAAATATTCAAGCTTTAAAGCCAAAAATCAAGTTTCATCTTCATATTTCGGTTTGGAGTCGTTAACGAGCAAATTCGGTTTCGGGACTTTTCACACGTGTTAACCACCCAAAAACCCTTTGTAAGTATGTTATATTAACACCCTTAAAACCCCTTGAATCCATGCTAAGTGTATCTAACAAAAAACACGTTTTTTTTCGTAATTTTCGACCAGGTCGCGATCTACCCGTGCTGGGTCATTTTTACCCGGTGACGGGGCGGTTTGCTCGGACACAAGACCGAGCCGTGGCGTGTTTACTCGGTGACGGGGCAGGTTTACTCGGAGACGGGTCGTGTTTACTCGGTGACGGGGCTGTTTGCTCGGACACAAGACCGATCTGGGTCATTTTTACCCGGTGACGGGGCTGGTTGTCCGGACACCATCAGGTCACTTTCCTAGACGACTCATTTTTCTACCGTTTCGACTTTCGTTTTCGTTTTTCTTTCACCCCGTTGACCCGTTAACCTTCATTTTTGTTGCGTTATCTACGTTTTCAAGAGTTTTAACTTGTCGGAAATTTTTGGAATTTTCGGAGATCGTGTAGATTGTGCGGAGGACGTCGGTAGTACTCGTTTTTCCTTAAAATATTAATATCTCGTTTTCTTGACGTAATATTTATATTTTTGAACTCACCATCTTTATCGTAATTAAAAAGCGAAATTATTGGACGTTATTAATGTTGACCATACTCGGACCTTTACGTAAAAATCGGTTAAATATAACGTAAAATATGCCAAAAATAATGTTTAAATGGTTAAGACTATAAAATAAAACTTTTATAAAAATTCTCATAACTTTTTATTCTGTAATAAAGTATAAAATTATATAAAAGTGAACTTGTAATATTTATTTGACATTTTTAGCTATTTATTTAAACTTATAACGTATTTAAAACGTTAAAACGTTAAAATCAATTTAAAATGCGAAATAAATATAAAATCTTGAAATCTCAGTTTATGAGACATAAAAATGTATAGTTTTTACTAAAATAATTTTATTAAAATTATCGGAACGTTTTTCGTTAGTATTATGTACTTTTTGACTAAAAAGACATTATATAAACACGTTAAATCACATATAAGTATATTACTATACGTAAAATTAGTAACTATTAACAAATATATGTTTTTGGACTCAAAAACTAATCGCTATCATAAACATAATATTTATTATTATTATGCTCACTAAACGTATATATTTTTTTATAAATATAGTTTTTCTCAAAAATGCGATCGTAATCTCAAATGATGATAAATATTGTATTTGTTTCGTTAAACTCTTTTAAAATCGTTCTCAAACTATTTTCATTCAAATTATTTTAAACTCTCTAAAATGTCAAAGTTTGACTTTTATGTTGACTTTGACTTTCCTTCAAATCGTTGACTTTGACTTTGACCAAGTCAACATCTTTGACTTTGACCAAGTCAACATCTTTGACTTTGACCAAGTCAACATCTTTGACGTTGACCTTGGTCGATCTCAATAAAACTTTGGTAACAGTATTCCTTTCAACCGATATTCATGTTAGTCATTTTCGGCTCGGAATATCATTCCTCTCTAATTGTCTTTTATGACGTGAAATATCGATATCTTTCCTATCGCTCTTATTGGCGCGGAACATCGTCTCTTTGATCCGTTATTTTGACTCGAATTGATAATCGTTGGAATATTTTAATAAAACGCTATATATTAATCTTAACCGACAAGGCTAAACCGTACTGTATTTATTGAGATACTTAGACTATGTTATATTTGTTTTAGGGCACTTAGGCGGCGGAGTGTTATCTCCATATTGATTTTACCCGATACCTTGCCGAGCTTATCTTGTGAGTTATTCGTAGCCCTATTCTTTTACTATTTTTGGGCTGGAAAGCGTATTTTAAATTGTCGTATGATTGTATATCTTGTTTGCCTAGTGTATTAGTATCACCTTAGATTAAGATGTTCCTTAGGCTTTGGTAAGCCCCCCTTATACACTTGTTAAGCTTTTGCCCACGGTTACATATATATAGATCTATATGGGTTTGACCTAGCACTCATTGCTCGATAGGACGTCCCTATGAGTGGATGTTATGGCCGTTTGATTAATTGTTGCCTTTGGTTTAACATCGCCTTAGGTTGGGGGATTGTTGTGGTCAGGTTCAGTGTATGTTTAATCTTTGGTATCTATACTCACACTATGGTTATAATTCAAGATATGCTTTTGAAACTTATTATGATTATTAAATCTTTTATTGGGTCAACTTTTACTTAAATATTGCGAATAATTCACCAACATGTGTTGATGTCGTTTTTAACGCTTTTTCAGGAGTTTGAGGATTTATTTGATCATGCCTTGCGTATTTTGGGATCATATATCTTGTGTATTTGGAATTCGTTTTGCTTGATGTAATTCCTTTATGATCCACGTATTGACATTTGTATTATATTCGTATTTGACATTTGGCTCACCTTTGACTATGTATTGTATTTTATAACTTTAAGGCATGATTAATATGATTCGATGTTTTGTTTATGGTTGTATTGTTGTAATCCTTGACTTTTGATATCATTAACTGGAACACCTCGTGTTTCCGCTTTGAGCGGGGTGTGACACTTACATCAACTACGATCATATGAATTTTCCTTTACCATTTGCTTTGAAACATCGACATCATTGTCTTAGTAGAACGCTTGTTCAATTTCATCGATTTGTAACTTAGTAGACTTGTTTATTTCTTGTAATTGTACTTTGTGTTTCATTATAAATAATAATTTGGTGCCTTAAGAAAATCCATATCGATTCCATTTATCACCTGACATGATTGATATAACGACAATAAATTGATAAACGAATGAGGTTTTCCTAGGAAGAGCGAGTCTTTTGACTCAAATGTACTCGGACTAACCGGAGTATTTCCGTGACCTCTTTCTAACCCTTTCCTTTGCCACCCCCATATGTTTTATCAAGAAGTTGAAACCCTCATATTACAGTTTTATACAACGAACTTGAAACATAAATTCACATATTAATAAATAAATAAAATAAAAATAAAATTTGTTCTTAATGATCGACTACTAGCTAGGTGTGTATCACTGTAATCAACACCTTTTACATAGGAATATTATCTCAATCAACTTATATCCTAGTTCCACGTATACTTGATGAGTTAATGATACAATAGAGCGAATACCTTAAAAATACATATATGAGTTGACATCGTTTGTGGCTTCATATATCTTTACTTTCAACGTTGCCCTTAATCCATACAGTATAAAACTTATTTAGATGCCGAAGAGTGAAAGGAAATATATACATCAAGAACAACTAAATACGCACCTCGATTTCCGCTCTCTTTATTAAAAAATATAATTGTTCATGTTTGATAATCAATGGTTGATCGACATGAAACAAGAAAGAAAGAAAATGATAGATATAAAGTTATAAAGATGAATATGACATGCATGTGGTTAGTTATCTTCAATAATAACTTTTTTTCTTCTATTTAAAGGGTAATTCTGAACTGTGATTTAACAACTTCAAGTGAACACACAACAACTCGTACAATGATGAAAACAATGAAACAAGTGATGGTGGTAGGAGTCGACGAGAGCGAGGAGAGTTTTTTTGCGCTTGAATGGATACTTGATCGCTTCATAGTTCCGGCGACACCAAACCCTAATTCTTTTAACCTAATCATCGTTTATTCCAAACCAAGTCCTACTTCTTCTATAGGCTTTTCCATCCTAGGTATATTATTATTTTGTTTTGAATGACAAATTCTCAGACAAACTCACCACACACTTTTATTTTTGTTTTCGATATGAATAAATTTTTGTTGTTGAACATGATGAAATTGTAGGTATGGATGTTTCATCGCGTGTGAATGAAGATTTGAAAAATATCGCAACTCGTGTGGTGGAAAGGGCAAATGAGCTTTGTATTTCTAAATCGGTTTGTAATTCATGTTTATGATTATAACTGAATTTTGAGAAATTATCCCGATTTGTTTAGTCCAATTACGAATTTTAAAGGGTTTATTAACACAATATATATGTGTTATATCAATCAAGAGGTTATAACTTATAAGATTAAGTCGAAACATGGGCAAATTTGGCATTAAAAAATTTATAAAATTTGAAATTCACCAAAATGATTCATTAAAATCGTCGTTTTTAATATAATACATTGGAAACTTACTAATTCGATGCAGGTGAATGATGCAACCATAGAAACCGTGGATGGTGATGCTAGAAACGTTTTGTGTGATGCTGTCGATAGGCATCATGCCACCATGCTCGTAGTTGGTAGCCATGGTTATGGAGCGATTAAAAGGCAAATTACTATCTTGTTGAACATGCTTAATTAGTTTTAAAATATGTTAATTCAACTTGAATTCTATATAAAAAATTTGTACTTTTTATAGGGCGGTTTTGGGGAGCGTAAGCGACTATGTTACCCATCATGCTCATTGCTCCGTGATGGTAGTGAAGAAACCAAAGGCCAAACATGACGAGAATAATCATTAGCTTTTACTTGATCTCCAAGTAACGACGGCTGTTGTTTGCCACAACTCTCTATGAACTTGATATTCCCATAATAACCATTTACTAGACAATTGGTGTCAAAGTATTATGTGTGTTTCTTTCATCTATCTTTGATTTCGTAAACTTATTTCTTTTCTTGCAAATGTAACTTGTTTCTAATATATAATGTTTTGTAAGTGCAAATATGTGTCTTGAGCCGAAACAACGTGGGAAAACATCTCGGTAACTAGAGGAATTGACCCGACCGAGATGACATGTTAGAGAAAAAAATATGACCAGAATCGATTAACTACCACATATTATATATAAGATCGAAATTGGTGTGAGTTAAGGCCTATAGTTTGGCAAAACGACTTACTCGAAAAACTAGAATCTTTATTTTTATGAAGAATACGAAAAGAACCCAAACTACATCACCCTTCTCGTCTAAGACTATGGGGTGTGGTGGGTGATGATGTGGAGTGATAGAGGTGATTTGTAGGAAAGAGAGTGTGATTTGTAGGAAAGAGAGTGTGATGATGTGGAGTGATAAAAATGGGTGGTGTGGTTGTGTGATGATGTGGAGTGATAGAGGAAAGAGAGTGTAATTTTAAAAAGTTGTATATTTATAATTTTTTTTATATAAATGAAATTTAAAAACTTGTATTTTTATTAAAAAAAAACAAACACTACAATTTATTTAAAAAAAAATATACTAATATTGGAAGTTACTTGCTGTGAAAGAAGGAGTCTCTAACTTGAAGGACTGGATTGTTACTTTGATATGTTGAGGGTGTGAATTGTAAAGTTGTAGTATATAAACAACTTATTGTGGCTTTAGGGTAAAAACATTCTGCATATTTTTCTTGTTAGCCGTCTAGTGCTTTTCTCTCTCAACAAATATATTTAGGTTTCATATTGAAACTCTAAAAGGAAGTATATCAAGTCTGTAACGATCATTAGTGTTCTGATCAAGTATTAGTATTGTATTCTTGTTATTATATTCGGTAATAAGAAAGTTTCGAGTTCTTTGTTTCATTTGCTGTTCGAGTATTACTTTTCACACTTTTGCTTTTGATTTCCTTCACCACGGCGTGATTCAGAAAACGCCAGCGCCCATTTTTTGCCTATAACGCCCCCACCGGTGTGGTGGGGGGCGTTGAGGGGCGTTGTCACGCTGATGTGGCGGCGTTGTGGAGGTGTTTAACGCCCCACACCCCATAGTCTAAGTCTATATTCTTCTTATATGCCCAATCACAAATTATACTTTTAGCATCTTTAATCAACTTTCATGTATCATAGTTTCGGAGTTGTCGATGTCTGTTTCTCGGTTCACAGCCTGCTAGCACCGATTCTCGGTCGGTCTGATCTGACCATTAAAACCAACCTTGGTGACAACTAGTTAATAAAAATACAACAACACATATACATTACATAAATCGTCTTTATGATTTATATTAGATTGTTTTCGACTCTAAGTCTAAAAACTTATACAATGAGTATTGTTATGAAAACTAATTACGCATTTCATCCCAATTTCTGATGACCGTCTATTTTTCACGTCAAACCATGTTTAACTAGTAGCTTTATGAAGACGATAATAATTCTACTTTGAATTGGTATCTTTTAATCACCCTCTTCTATTCTATCTTCTTTATATCTCCAATTTCGAATCATAATAATGCTACTTTTGGCATCTTTTAATCATCTTTCCGTTCACATATCGTTTTTTCAACCGTGTCATTGTCGTTTGTTTTAAATCTTCTAAGTAAACGACATCTTTCAAAATCGTCAATAAAAAGGAAACAAAACATTGCGTCCACTAGTATATATGCCAAGTGAAATGACCAAAATATATATTTCCATACCGAATGAAATAACTAACAAAAACGTTTTTTTTAAGTCAATTTACTATAAGAAATATACTTTTTAGTCATTTCAATGTGCCAAAGAACCACCACTTTGCACACAAAGGTTTCGTGCAATATTTGAAAGTTAGAGGCTAATCATGTAATATGGGTACAACTACATTACCCATTTGAACTATTCGAAGGATTTATTCATATGGATAATAGTAATGTAGTTAATGTCGTAAACGATGATTTCAAGCCCCGCGTTGCGGGATAATAAAATTTTGTCGAGAAATATAATATATCAACCTTGATAAAATAACAATTATCGTAATAATAAAATTCAAATTTGGAAAAGAAACTTAATAAAAATACAAATTAATCTTAGAATTTAAGGTTTATAATACAAAAAAACATGTAACGGCTTTAGCTAATTTGTTTAATAACGTAATCCAAAAAGAAAAACCAAAACCTAAAATAGATAAATAATTAGATAAAACAAAAACAAATATATTCGTAGCTACTTTATTTAATACTATAACCCGAATAAAAGAAATATAAAACCTACATTCAAAAAAAAAAAAAAAAAAGCAGTAGACAATCGGTTGAAAGCTCCTAGCTTGATTGTTTCACTATTGGACGAATAGTAAAATGGTATAACAAATGCATTTGAAATGAGAAGAGAGAAATTATTGTTACATATTTGATGCACTTAATACAATATTTAAATACGTTAGATCCTAACACGTTTGTACTTTATGCATGTAACGAAAATTTGGAACTTAGAATATGTTCTCTATGATCCTTATTTTTTTTCTTCTATTTAAACATCCATTTCTGAAATGTAAAACAATTCCTTTAACTACACACACACAACAATGGCTACATCCCAGAAACCGGTGATGTTGGTCGGAGTTGACGATAGTGAGCTGAGTTTTTTCGCACTCGAATGGGTACTTGATCACTTCATAGTACCTTCTGCTTCTAACCCACCCTTCAACTTAATAATTGTTCATTCCAAACCTACTCCTACGTCTTCTATGGGATTCGCGGTTCCAAGTAAGAACATGTTTGGAATTAGATTGTTTATATGTTTATTGCGTTTTGAATATTTGATACAATAATAAGTTTTGAATATTTGATACAATAATAAGTCATTTTGAAGGCATTTTGGATTGTTTAATTCAAAACTTATTATTTTATAAAACATTTTGTTTAATATGAGAAAATTGTAGGTGCGGATATCTTGTTGCACGTAGATACGGATTTGAAGAACATTGCTGCACGAGTTGTGGAACGAGCAAAGGCGCTTTGTGTTTCTAAATCGGTTTGTGATATCAACTTTAGTCAGTTTTTACAAAAAAAGTATCGATTTGCCTAATGTTTGCCCCACGATTCACTGGAATTTAAAAATCTAAAATATCTCGGAATGTGCAGGTGAATGATGTAACAATAGAAACCGTGGAAGGTGATGCAAGAAATGTGTTATGTGACGCGGTTGAGAGGCACCATGCTATGATGCTTGTCGTTGGTAGCCATGGTTATGGAGCAATTAAAAGGTAATGGATATATTTTCGTATTTGTCAAAGTGTGGAAAAAAAACTGTTATTATACATAACTCTCTTTTTGTAGGGCGGTTTTGGGGAGCGTAAGTGACTATGTCACCCATCACGCTCATTGCACCGTGATGGTAGTGAAGAAACCAAAGGTCAAACACGAAGAACACCATCATTAGTTTTTAGTCGATTTCGTAGCTTCCATGATGTTGCTTACATCAACTACGATCATATGATTTTTCCTTTACCGTTTGCTTTGAAACATCGACATCATTGTCTTAGTAGAACGCATGTTCAATTTCATCGATTTGCAACTTAGTAGACTTGTTTATTTCTTGTAATTGTACTTTGTGTGTTTCATTATAAATAATAATTTGGTGCCTAAAGAAAATCCAGATCGATTCCATTTATCACCTAACACGATTGATATAACGACAATAAATTGATAAACGAATGAGGTTTTCCAAGGAAGAGCGAGTCTTTTGACTCAAATGTACTCGGACTAACTGGAGTATTTCCGTGACCTCTTTCTAACCCATTCCTTTGCCACCCCCGGATGTTTATCAAGAAGTTGACACCCTAGACCTTTTGTGAGGACATTAGTGCGCCTGTTACCGTTTCCAAACCCTTTCCTTTGCCACCCGAGATGTTTATCAGAAGGTTTGAACCGGGATCTCTTGTGTAGGCATTAGGGCGCCTTTCCATCAGGGCACCTTAGTGACATCAAACATTTTGAATATAAAATGACAAGAGTTAGGTTTACGATTCAGAAACTCAAATTTGATAAGAACGTAAGAACAAAATCAACATCAACACGATATGGTTCAATGACGAGAAGAATCAAGATTCGTGATAGTTATCATTAACAAGGGGGTGAAATTGATTCGTGTAGAAGCATGAATCCAGAGGACCATGTTTTATACAAGAACGCGATGCTAAAGCAACTCGTGAATATGACACAAGAAACTACACTGAAGTTACGACATCAAGATTCTAAAGTAGAATATTAGCATACTTGATGCACAAGTTTCTCGTCGTTGTAAAAAAACAACAATTCTGGGACACTGATTCGTGTCATAATTTTGATACAAGTGGAGAATAAATGTGTACATGGTAAAAGGTATATATTCTTGTACCGGAATTGAGTATGAATGATTGTGTTATCGTTCTAGTTTGCTTAGGAATGCTTCCATTGGTGGTAGCTCCTCAACAATTTGAATCCAATCAGGCAAGCCCTAACGAAAACAAAACATTTTATAAATTGAATATTGGCCGTTTCCAAACGAATCGACAAATAAGAATCAAGAAGTGGTAAACTTTTTTAACCACCACATTGGCTATTCATTGCAAACCACACATTAAGAATGTGCCTTCCGACAATTTGTTAAACAGATAATTGTGCAAAATTCAACATACGCTCATTTTTCTAATCGTAGCAACTATGACGTCTATTATGTTGCCATATCGGTAAAAGTGAGAAACCATGTTTGCTATTTTGCGCAATTATACCTTTATTAAAATACAAAAAACGTAACTTTTTGTTTATACATAATGTTTTTTTTCCTTGTTTTTTTTTCAAGAATAAAGATTCATTTGCAACAAAAGGTCAATTACGATGGTTCTAAAGTTCGTTCATATAAATCAAAATAATGATACAAACAGAATACGAGCACTTACCCTCCCTGATCTACGAACACGACCATCTAGACGTAGTATAATATATACATCCTCACCAGGAGTAACTCCTTCCGAAATTTGTTGCTCCTTTATCCACCTTCTCAGTTTCGTAAAAAAAAACTAGAGTTAAAACAAATCTCACGAAACTTGCAACATTTTCGAAGTAGTATACGGTCACTGCTTACAATAGCAAGATATGTAACCTGATTTAACGATTATACTAACATACTACAAAAGTGATCAAATAATAGTAACGTGATCATTACTGACCTTTCCCACTCTCCAGGTGATACAACCTCGGCTTTGAATCGTATCTCAGACTTCAATTTTGTTTTTGCAGTTATAGACTGAGCCCGTGTCTCGAAATCTTCCTAAATACCGAAGAAAATAAAGAGCGAGTAATCAAATACAGCTTTATAACAAGATGAAGATGTCAAAATTTCAACCCATTATACGAAAATAGGTCTATTCGGGGTCATATGATAACGAGTCAAAAGTCCTAAACAAGCATTTAAACAAAGAGTGTTACTCGTTCTGACTTGACCAAAAAATTTCCCAATTTGACCCGTTACCCAACCCACCCGTTATGGCCTCTAACAAGATGCAATAAGTGTTTGCAGAGTAATTTAAGCTGTTACCCCAACAGAAGGAAGAGATCCGGCCGCTTTTTTTGGACCACCGAATCCTTTTTTCTCAATCTGTGATTCATTCTCTCCCCATATGACTGGAACCAATATAACACCTCGGTTAATGAGATCCGTTCGAAACCTCTCTGCTTTTCGGATGGCTAAAGAAACTGTCTCTTTACTTCCCGCCAATATAACCTTGACTCAAATCATGCAAATAATGTAACACGTCAAAAATGTAATCAGTGTTGAAGGTCTTCTATAATTTTTCTTGATATATACAAAAGATAAGGAGATTAAGATACTAACAGGTCTTGCTGTTTCTCGTAATTGCACGAGTTCAACCACCCGATTAGTAGAAAGGCGTAGAGGCAACCTTGATAGTGTTTCATTTCTAGTGATTTGAGTAAGTTGTTCTTCCTCTTTCTTGTTATCCCAAATATATAACGCTACAAATACTATAATGCCTACAAATAACAAATTAAAACTCTTAATTCAAACGAAGCACTTTCGAACCATTTACATATGAATAAGTCGATTTCAGCTGTTTTTTTTTAACCACAAAACACGATTTTTTTTATTGAATGAACGTCTTACCTCCAATATTAATGGCGGCATTTTGAGAAGTTGCTAAGACATCGGGAGCCCCTTCACCGCCTTTTATAGCAAGAAACAGTCTCGGTATAGTTAAGAATAGCGAGATTCCAGCAGCTGCTGTGAATGCAACGTAAAAGAATTTTCTAACTCCGCGAAATGGGGCTTGAACTTCACTAATGAGTTTCAAATCTCGTCGGAAACCATCGCCTACTTCTTCCCCACCAAGCCTAGCCTGTGTAAAAATCCATACTTTAAGTTTGGATGTGCGTTTAAACTGAATTTTGAAAGTGATCACTGCGACTTGAAGAATTTGTAATCGGTTGCTCAAAATCGGTGATCATTAAGTAATTAAACATTTATCCAAGACTATAAATGTAAATCCAATGCCCCCAAAGAATTGTTATAAGCAAAGAAGAAAATAAAGGGTACAGATGAATAACCTCTTCTTGTAGTTCTTTAAACTCGGGCAAAACTCTGAAGGAGGCCAAATCCGGATCGTTTAGAATTGTTCCAAATTTTAAGTTATAATCTTTAAGAGCTGTTCGAAGACACTCAGCAGCTTTCTTTCCTTCCCCTCTTCCTCCAAAGATATAAAAACAAAATTTAATCAGATTGTTCCAAAACGTTAAATCGAAAAAAATAGATATCAAGGAAGCTCATCAAATGGGTTGAACGGGTTAGATGCGTTATATAGGTCAAAGTTGGCCAAACTCTAAACTACACTTAAATGCATAAAACATCCGATTTTGTTTTTTAAAGGAACTCGTTTTGACCCGAATCTAAAATGAGCGATTACTCAACCTGGCCAGCCGACTCGTTTAAGATGAAGTTGCATAAATGTAATCTAGTTCCGTGGAGAGTTGTGATTTCATTTTACGAACCTAAAAATGTAAAACAATAAAAGAAAAGTAAATGTAATACCTATAAGCATGACAACATGCTTTGTTATAAAAAGCCGCTTGAGCTTCCACAGGATTAGGATTTAAGGTAAGCGCGGTTTCGAACTGTACAAGAGCATCTTTAACCTGGATATTTACATCTATCATGAACATATGCATAATAATGCTCACTTTTCTAGTTGTTTCATCATTTTAGTTTCAAAATATTCACAACCGTAAAACATTGTTATGATTCGATAATCGACATTACAATCATATCATATGATTTCCAACCAAACCAAGTCTTATTTCACTTTAATAACTCGTTCCCAAATCCCGAATATAAGCTCAAAAATGTTTTAGCTTATTTTGTTGCTTAGGAGCTTATTTTCCATATTTAAGTTACACCGACCTCATAAGTCACAAAAATAAGCTAAAACAACAATGGTTAGATATAACTAAATTCCCATTTTACCTTTTAACAATTTTTTCAAATTAATCAATACCTTAAAACACATCAAGGGTAAATTTGGCTCAATATAATAAATATAAAACCAAATTTAAATATTAGTATTGGGGTGTTTGTTTCGGCTTATGTAACGGGCTTATGAGTTTATGTAAATTTTTGATAAGCTCATAAGCCCAATTTTTCCAGCGTATCAAGTTTAGCTTATAAGCTTAAATAAAATATAAGCTCAAGTTGATAAGATCATAGGCCGGAAAAATTGGGCTCATGAACTTATCAAAATTTACATAAGCTTATAAGCGCCCGTTACATAAGCCGAAACAAACCCCCCCTATATTAAATAAAAGATAACTACCCTTCCTTTGGAAAAAAGATTAAGGCCTAAATTAACACAAGATTCAGCTGTTTGTGGACCAATTTCTGTGGAATTTGAAGAAGATGAGCAACAAATTGATGAAAAATTGAATCTTTTTTGGGAATTTAAAGTGGGTTTTTTGTAAAAGTGTAGTAGTAATGAAGATATTGATTGATTTGGAGTGATGACGGAGTAACGGTGGTGGTTACGATGGTGATAATGGTGGTGGTGGTGCCGGAAAACAGGATTTATGACATCCATTGTTTTGTTTTTTTTAAGGAATACAAATGTTTTCTTTCTTTATCCACTTATTTCTTCTTCTTTTTTTCAATTGTACAAGGGATATTACTGCTTATATTTTATTTGACCGGTTTTTACGGTTTATATAATTGTTTATGAGCTTATAATAAATAGTAATAAAATTTCATAAATAGTTGCATAGGACAGAAAATTCGAATTTATAAAACAAAAGCCAAAATATCAATAAAATATAAGCCCTTATATAAGTCCAAACAAACACATCTAAATCGATTATCTATTTTCGAATTATGTTTTATAAAACTTACATTTTACAAAATAAACTTATAACTCAAATTTTGTTTGAAACAAATGCTCAATTAAATTTGCTAAATTGTTGATTTTAATAATCTTTTGATTTACAAGTTATTTGTTTCGGCTTACTCAATATTTTCTTAGCTTTTTTAAACTTACTATTTTGAGTCAATTACATAAACTATCTTTATACTTTTATATAAATAACAAGTTTTGTTATTTAAGTTTAAGACTAATGGTCGCCTTTTCTTTCAAAATACGTAAAAATGGTGGTCTAATATTTTGATGTCCGTCTATTTTAGTCGTTAACCGTGTTAAAGTCAACATGACATGGGCTAACGGGATAAACTTGACGGAATTTATATATGATTGATGTTACACATTTCGAAATTGAGAACAACCAAATGTAATTTTTACATTTAAATGACAACATGTTATTTTAACGAAACCACATGAACGTTTCACGTAATTTATTGTATTATTTATTTTCAAGTTAGAATAAGCTAATTAAGGCACAAATAAACCGAAAGAAATGGAATTATGAAAATTATTCGAAATAAATAACAAAATCAGAAAATTACACATATATTACGTGGAAACTCAGGCTTTCTTGACCAGACATTCGGGCTTAACCGAGCTCAGGCTTAAGTAGGCAGCGTTGCTTTTTTTTTCATTCCTGGGTAATGCTTAAATAATAACTCTTTGAGCCGGTAAATATTACAACAGGATTCGGACTTGATACTTCCAACTAATGTGCCCCACATAATAGAAGTATGAGGTACTCAACTGATAGTGTACATTACTGCAATACATCTACCAGATTAAACAAACCTTGCTTCGAATTCGATTATAATCAAAACCCATTATTGAAAATGAACAATATTCTTATACATACACACAAAAAAGTCAAAACCAAATTTGCTCAAAAAGGTTACAACACAATGGTATGCAGATTTCTTGTAACAGATTTTTACTGCCCGATCACACGTTTGGCACCATCTAAAGTGTTTTTCAGCAGCATTGCTACGGTCATGGGTCCCACACCACCTGGAACAGGTGTAACGCATCCGGCTACTTTACATGCTTCTTGAAAATCTACATCGCCAACAAGCCTGTATCCTGTTTTTCTACTAGCATCGTCAACTGCGTTAGTTCCCACGTCAATAACTGCAGCCCCAGGTTTAATCCAACTACCCTTAATCTGGAAAGAAAACGCATATTAATACACTTTAAGCGGCTTTCAACCCATCCCCTTTTTAGCTAATGTTTTGTATTTGACCCGTTTGAGATACCATATTACCCAAAATCGACACATTCACAAGAAAGCGGGTCAAAATTGCCACATGGTATTAACTTCTAAACGAGTGAATAAACTTAACCTAAAAAGGTAATGTGTAACAAACTTTACTTACCATCATAGCTTGTCCTGCAGCAGCAATAACGATATCTGCCTCAGAAATAATACTTTCTGGATCTGGTGTATGCGAATGAACTACAGTAACTGTGGCATCGGCTTTTAGCAGAAGCAAAGAAACTGGTAGCCCAACAATGTTACTTCTACCGACAACAACTGCACGTTTTCCTTTTATGGTAACACCACTTCGTTTCAGAAGTTCAATACATCCCTGCGTGTTGGTTTTTAAAGTGATTATGTGATTGAATACCGAAAACTAATTATTCAAAGGAAAAATCAGTTTATCCAATCACTGAAAACTTTTTACTACGACTTTAACCCACAATAATAAAATAATCAGTCGAAAAATGCAATTTATATTTGGTTCTTTATTTTTGTGTTGTAGTTTCGTCTTACATCATAAAAATGAAGTATGTCAAAAGGCAAG
Source organism: Senecio squalidus (assembly GCA_910822075.1). Taxonomy (NCBI): domain Eukaryota; kingdom Viridiplantae; phylum Streptophyta; class Magnoliopsida; order Asterales; family Asteraceae; genus Senecio; species Senecio squalidus. The sequence goes on along the minus strand of CAJVGC010000001.1, from coordinate 8,977,185 downwards.
CATAAATATTATTACCTTCGGGGTGCAAGGAAGAAACAACGGGTCTCTGCCTTTCATAGCAAGTTTGCCGATGTTAAGAGGATGAAAGCCATCTACATCTTTCTCGATACTAATTTCAGTTAAAACTTTTTCTTCATTTATATGTTTTGGCAAAGGAAGTTGAACCAATATCCCTGCATCATAACAAACTCGTCTTTAGTTTCTAGGGAATATAAAAACAAATACGATTCAAGATATAATTAACTACGGGGGTGTTCACTAACCATGTACGTCGGGATCTGCGTTTAATTCATGGACTTTTGCTATCAATTCAGCTTCAGGCACTTGTTCCGGAAGGTCTATGTCAATAGACCTAATTCCAACCTCGGCACACGCTTTTCTCTTCATACTAACGTAACTTTGAGAATCTTTTCTATGTCCAACAATTACTACAGCAAGTCCCGGTGCCTGAAAGTAATAAAAAGAATTATAAGTTTGACTCTTTGAACACACAATCATTTTGACCCGTTACACGAGTACCCAACCCGCCCATTTTGTCACGTATACATAATATATATATACCACAATAACACAAGTAAAACAAAGGGAGGAACTAACAAACCTTTCCGTATTTCTCAACCAAGATAGTAACTTCAGAGGCGATTTCAGAACGGATTGTTTGTGCAATTGCTTTTCCATCGATGATATGCGCCTTATGATCTACTGGCAATGCCATTTTAATAACAATCGATATTTATCAAGATTCCACTAACCCTGTAGCAAACATGATATTTTTATTATAGGCTTTTTCAGGAAACCGAAAAACTAGATAAACTTGTACATCATTCAATTATAACTTTTAAAAATATATCAATGAAAGACATGATTCGGGTGTTTGTATTAGCTTATTTTCGGGCTCGTGAGCTTATTTTTCATTCGGCTAATGTTACGGTTTTTGAGTTTATATAATTTTAAAACTGGGAAATAAGCTCATAAGTAGGAAAATAAGCCGAAAAATTGATTATGAGCTTATATTTTTCATTATTCGGCTTATTATGGTTATCAGCTTATTGTGACTTACAAGACAAAACCTGGAAAATAAGCCGAAAAAATGGATTATAAGCTTATTTTAAATAAGCTAATTTTTTTCACCTTATTTTATAATTCATGAGCTTATTATAACCTAAAACTGGAAAATAATCCCGGAATACAAATGGGCTTATGAAAAATAAGCTAAACAAAAAAAACTCATAAGCATATAAATAAGCTAAAACAGATCACATAAATTATAATAATAAAAAAAAGTTTTTAATTAGATTAATCAGATTTAAAAAGCAAGTTTTTCTTTTAATTTAATCAGTTTATATATTCTCAAGATCAGTATACTTAGAAAAACATATGTAAACTGAAAGAATGCTAAATCTGGAAATCAATTTACAAATTTCAAGATTTTTGAATTCGTAGAAATGGTGAATTTAAATCCGAATAAAAGAAATGAATCCTAATCTGGAACTGAGAGTAAAGGAAAGCTTACTTAATAATTAGGGAGAAAATTGCGGAAATTTAGGTCACACTTTTTTATTTGATCCAATTATGTGTGTGAGTGTGAGTATCAAAACGTTTATCTATAAAAGTCTAACGTTCTAGAAATTACAAAAGGGGTATGCTAAATACACCAACCTTTTTGCTAAATAAACCAACGGGCCCACATTATTTACTAATCATTGCCTAATCATTTCCTAATCATTATGTTTTCTTATTTTAAATAGTAAATGAGATAATGATTATGTTTTTTTTCTTTTTTCTTTTTGTTTTAATAAGTAAACATATAATGTTATTAAATTATTTATTTATAAATATAATATTACATGAAAACAATATATTAATACATAAAAGAATGACAAAAAGTAATATAAAATAGTACTAAAACATAAAGAGAAATGATAAAATTAATATAAAATAGTAAATGAGATTAATTATTACATTTAATCATCTAAATTCATAAAAGTTCTTTCACGATGGATACACTGATTAAATAGTTCTATACGAGACCGATACTTTGTCAATTCTACAACCAAACTATATTCATTATCAGATAATCGCTTTGCATATGGATGCCCCTCCATATACTGAATAGGTTGATGGTTGTGTTCATCACATATCACCCTTAACGTCCACGAATCATATTCATTTGAATATTTTGCTTCTAATTCGAATGGGCAATTACTTTTTTTGGTGCCAGAAGCTTTACTTGAATCCTTAACTTTATATTCGCCGCCACGATCACACTTGGGTGCAACCTTATTCATTTTCCCGCTTCGGTATTTATTTGATCTTTTGGTGAGCACAACAACACCAACATCGCGTCCAATATTTTGTACCCAATCCATCATTTCGTCACGTGATCCGAACACCTATAAAGTAGTTTTTATTATGTTAACATATCTATATGAGTAATTTAGAAGAAAAAAACCTATATAAATATAATGATACATATTGTACTTGATTAGTGGCAAATTCCGATGTCCTCATAAAGAATTATATTCTTTTTCCTGACAAAAAAAAATGATATTATTTTTGTCAATGAATTAAAGTTGCTAACATAAAAATACATATCTATTAAAGAAAGATAATATGTACCTATAAAGTTGCTAGTATTAAAATAAATAAATTAATATACTACATATATTAAATTAAAACAACTATTTTAAATTAAATAACATTTTATATATATGAGGTAAATAAAAATTAGTGATAAAAGTAAACTAAACTTATTAAAACTATAAGGGAATGTAGAAATACTAATTAATAGTATAATCAATAGTAAAGGTAATTACTTACACTAAAGGTAATTACTATAATCAATAGTATTATATTCTAATATTATTCTATTCTAATTAGTATTTTTACATACTATAAATTACATACTATAAATTACACATACTATAAATTAAACATACCCGATGAAAGAAGAAAATCCAAATATGTTATGAGTTAAAAAGCTATTCCAACTCTTCTATTTATAATAGAATAAGTGATTAATAAATATTAGTTAGTAGTTAATTTAATTGAGTTTTCTATTTCCAATAAACTTAAATTTTCTAGATTTTGACTTGACCATACAAATTGTTGAAAGGGAGAATTTCTATTTCCAAGAAATAATATTTAACAAAAATTGACTTGACCATACAAATTATTGAAAGGGGGAAATTCAAGACAAAAAATGTTGAATTTTATAACACAATAAATTATGTGGGTCCATTATGTTGGTTTATTTAGTAGTGCCCATTACAAAAATATGCAAGGTGGTAGAAGTGACGGCAAAAAGACATGGTCATGACACGTCATAATGTGAGTTTTTTGTAACGTGTTATAAAAAAAGAAATTAGAAAATAAGAAAAATTAAAAAAAATTATTATAAAAATCATTTAATAGTAAATGTGAACACTTGTACTTCGGCGCAAAGATCTACATGACACTTCTTAACGTTGTTATAAGTAACATTTTTTCGAACCTTATGGCAATCTTGTAGACCAAGTCTCCACATAAATATGTTCACCTTTTTTTAAATGATCTTGTTCTAACATGTTTCCACTGAACTACTATGATCTTCCAGGACTTTTTCATCAATCATTTCTTCTAAATCGTTCACTTTGAACTCACCGTCTTCACCAAAGAACCACCATACTTTATCATCTAAAATAACTCCTAACAATTCTTCAAGTTCATTTATAATTCTACGTCACAAACCTCTAATTAATTGTTTCAGTTCAAAATTATATGGATTTGTTATATTCCAATCGCTTATATAAAAAAGAAAAAGATTGTTATCACTCTATATATTTGTTTAGAGTTTCTGTAGACTTTAATTAAATATTTATATAAAGAAAACGTTAACAACCGACAATATCGATTGAGAATATGTATATAACCACTAATGTTTACTACTAAAGTTTCAAGACCATATATAGGTTGGCTAAAGTCTTCAAAGTAATAATAATTTGTTATTTCATTAATATTTCTTAATTCACATTAACATATATGGTAACAATCACTTCTTGATTTTCAAATCAAATAATCATGAACCATCAATAATAAAGCCATGTACTAATTTACATGTCGGATGAACTATAATCATAACTACTACGATGAACTATAATCGTAACTATGTATGGCTCCAAGATCCTAAGAACATGATCGTTCTAATTGGATCATCTCCTTTCACTTTTCTATTTGGTCGTTTAGCCTTCTTTTTACCATACGAAACTCTTTTTTCTACACATGAACTTTTACTTTTGTTATCATCAACGATAGCTTGAAAAGCTTGACAAAACCTTTCTCTAACCATTCTTTTACACTCGTGAATCGCTTGACCATCATTAGAGAGATATTGAGGCTTCATTGCTAAGAAAGATAAATTTGTGATCACTAATGAATGTAGATGGAGAGAGTGAAGTAAGATGGAAGAATATTGGTAGGTATTTATAGAAAAATATGAGTAAGATGGTGGCTCACAGAGGAGCCCATTAAGGGCCCACTAAAAATATTGGAATAGATTTGATGCTTTGGTTTGTGGAAGACAGATCAAGCTGCTTTTAGAGTTTTAGGTAGTTGTTTTGTTTGGGCCTTCTAAAGTGGAAATTCTTTTTATTCATTGTTATTTTTTTTATGTCATTTTCTATTTTTAGTATTTGGAAAAATAGATTTTGTATATATGACTAGAAAGAGTGGAATAAAGGTTAAGTTGAAGTTATTGGCCCTCTAAATAAAAGTTATACCGATTTCTGATTAGATGTAGTGTGCTATCGGGTTGTGCGTCAAACTGAAAACCTAACATCTTTTCGATACAAATGGTTTATGTAAGCAGTTTTTAAATGTATAAGCGATAGAGCAATTGTAAGATCTATTCCACGGCTACGTACGCGACACCTTCTTTGGTAACCGACTCGTATGCTAGTTCACGTTTATAATATTATAACCCTTGTCTAGCTCTTCCACAACCTTTGTCTAACTTGCTTGTTTACACCGTATGCTCAAACTACACCTCAGCTCGGTGTTCAGACAAATCTGATTGAAGCTCCTTTACCGAGTAATGGATTAAGTATTTATGGTGTAAAGCTTAATGTCTTTACGACGTAAAGACAGTATTTTTCCCTTTTCTTCTTTTCTCGAAAACCGAAAATCGAATACCTATATGAAGGGTTTCGGTCGACTAGAAAAGCTGAAAATCGATTAAGGATTAATCCTTAGTCGATTATTGTGTATTGGGAATGAGGTTATTGTTTAATATATATATATATATATATATATATATATATATATATATATATATATATATATATATATATATATATATATAGGGATTAGTTCATGCGAGAACTTCAATTTTTGCGAGAACTGCGAGAGAACTCATTCTCAGCCACTCATTTATTTTTGAATATTAAACCTTTTTCTTAAATTAAAAAGGGTAAAATAGTAATCTTCTTATTTGTAATTTAGATTTTTTTTTCTTTTCTCTCTCATCTTAATTTATTCCTTTTTTTTAGTAATTATAATTTTCTGGTAAACCTTTTGTGTGGCTTACGAAAAAAAATAATTCGTCGATTGGATTAGTATTTTAAATTTTGTGCATTTATGAACAAAAGTTTTTCTTTATTAAAAACCTTCAGCAAATGATTTTTTCGCATTGTTACCAATATTGTTCTTTACATAGCAAATGAGAAAAAATAAATATACAAATATATTAATTTTACTTTAATGTATATGATGCTTGAATTTTTTATTTAGAGAACCCTAACTTTTCAATACTAAACTCACTTTTATGTGTGTTCATATGATCACACCTTAATGTTTACAAATAAACAACTGTGATAATATATGAACAACTGTGATAATATATGAACAACTGTGATAATATATGAACACGTGATGATGTTCAGATGTGATGGAGAAAAATATCCATGAACTAAGTATGATCAAATATGAACAAGTCATAGTAATCGTAAAAAGTTATAATAAATATCCTAAAACTAGGTACAAATCAAAGAAAGAAAAAAAGTAAACGAAGGTTTTTCTTCATCTTCCTTAATGTTCTTGATTGTAATCTTTGTTTCTGCATATTGAAAAATCATTTTAGTAATAAATTATTACCATTGAACAACCAAATGAAAATTCACAAAAGTTTGGTCAAACAAAAATTAAAAAGAGACCCACAAAATAATTAAATTATACAAACTCAAACACACATCCACGATTACCACAACCTGTAAACACACAAATTGAAACAAATTAATACACAAATATAGTTTACACCAAAAATTGGTTGTTCAATGGTAAATATTTAAATACCCAAAAAATTAATTGTTACCATGTGAACAGGCTGTGGTAAACAGGTTTACACCATATGTAATAATTTTTTTGCGTAATAAATTATTAACACACAAATGTTGTTTACACCAAAAAATTGTTTGTTACAATGTAAAAAGTTAATCGTGGGTGTGTTTTTTTGCGTAATAAATTATTACCATGTAAACAGGTTTTGGTAATCGCCATTTCTCACAAACACAACACCGTTTACACGAAAAATTGAAACAAATCAACACATAAATATAGTTTATATATACGTATAGATCTTTATATGTATATGTGTATATGTAAAATGGAGATATAATTATAGAAAGAGAAACCTGGTTGGCTGCTGCTGGTTGATGATGAAGAGAGATTAGGGTTTTGAAGAAATAGGGGCTTCGTTTCTTGTGTGTTTTTTTCTTAAATTGCGTAGGAGAAAACCAGAAAAAGGATGGCGGCAGTTTATGTTTCTGAAGCACAGATGAGAGATTTATTAGGTTTAACTAATATTGCCTAATAGTAATTTCCCAAAATACCCCTAAAGCCTTTTATCAATTAGCATCAATTTTAAATGTATTTACGAAACTGCCATATAGCTTTTTAACCATAGATCAACAAATCAAGGGTTTAGATTTAGTTCTCGCAGTTCTCGCAAAAATTTGAGTTCTCGCATGAACCATTCACTATATATATATATAGGTAAACAATTACTTGGTATACAAGTTGTATTATAATTAGAAAACCTCCATAATTACATAATACATCCTCATATTTTTAATTATTACAATTAACACTTAATTAATAATTAACAACTAATAAACGTATAGTCGTGTCTAAATGTCGATGCGTGCGTTCCCGTAGACTCGCACATTTACGGATACATATTTATTTAACTTTGTTCAAATACCAACAAATTCATGTTCATTAACAACTCACGATGTTTCATAAAGAAGATTGGTGATCTAAAAACGTATAACATGTATATATGTAAGCTCTTTTAAAGCAATTAAGAAGTCAATACACCATTCCATTCGATCAAAAGAAGAAGGAAAAAAAAACTATAAATGGTCAAAGATGTGTCGAAAAGAAACATAACTTTTACTTTTAAAATGGGGATCTACTCATAGTAGTTGCTTTTGAAGTTAACGGATATAACACGACAATGTATTCATATCGAGAAAGGGTTTGTTGTGACAACGGAGGATGTCGCCGGGGGGGGGGGGGGGGGGGGGGGGGGGGGGGGGGGGGGGGGGGGGGGGGGGGGGCTAGGGGAGGATCAACAAAGTTACATCTTTTCTATACATGTGTAGAAAAGCGTTAAGGTAACTGTCATTAAGGTTATATCATTTTATCATTTTTATAAAACAATCAAAATGATAAATTCTTTTGATGTTAACACAAATGATTAGAAAATGACAATGTCACACTGAATTTAAAAGATTAGACGTTGGTTAAGAGTGTAAGACCTATCACACTCTAATCATAATCGTTACACGAAAAGTCTCAATTGTATTGAATGCTAGGCAAGATATGTCAACAAGCATGCCCTAACCAATTTTACTTTATATTCATGTTTCCAAAATTTCTAAATATGTTATTCGAAATATCGGGTATCCGAATGTACTAATGTTTGTCGTGTTAACTACTTAGTACCATCCGATTCTAGTCATTGAATATACCTTGTTTTTGGTTTAGATTCTAGTATATACTAATGACGAAAAGTATATTATTTTAACAAAATAGTATGTAATATTTTATTTGGAACATTTTGACCTGACCAAATTAACAGTTGTACTTTTAACTTTTTAAGCGGCTTCTCGTTTATTGAGGAGGCAATCATCAAAATGTTGAAAATCTATCTATATATCTATATATTAAAGTAAATAAAATATGGTTTTTTTTGTCAATTGTTATTATCAAATTCTTTTTTCACTAACATTTTTTCGTCATTTTTATTTTATATTTAAGCCCCTTAAAAATCGATAAATATATTTTGTTTCCGCTCTTTTTATTTGAACTTAAACGCTTGAAAATTTGATAAATGTATTTTCTTAACCATTTTTCATCGTTTGAGTAATTCATAATCATTAGCGAATCTATATTTATTGAGTAATAGATATTTTTTTTTTTCCTTTTTACCACTTTTCATCGTTAAGATTTTCATAATTATTATTGGATCTTGATTAAGTAATAAAAATAGAAATATCACGAAATTTTTAATAGAAATATCACAATTTTTCTAAAAATAACTAATGTTATAGCATAGCTAAATAACCTAGTTGATAAAAGATAAAGATTTAACTAATGTCACTTAAGTTTTATTTTAAATGTTGTATTTTCTCTCTAATTTTTAAAAGTTACCCATTCATTTAGTTTTAATGTATTGTTATAACATATTTAATTCCAAAAATATATCGTTATAATAAATTTAAATCTTTATTATAAATTTAATTCAAAAAAATATGCTAATGTGGCGTTACGATAAATGTCATTCCGAAAATATAACATTACTTATACTTTGCAAAGTGTAGCGTTATAATAAATGTAAAGCCAATAATCTTTAATATATAATAAAAGAGGGGCCTTAAATGCCACATGGCGAAGTAAGATCCTTTGGATGAGTTATCTTCTTTTATTTCAGCCCTTAGATCAGATTGATGATGTCATCAAAAACTACATCTATTTTACACCCTCTTACAATACATAATTACATTTCTCTTTCATTTACATCTTCACTGAAATAAAAAAACATAAGTTTATTTTACTTATAAATCACTCAATTTAGACTATGATTTACCATACAATACATAATTACATTTTCTCTTTCAATTACATCTCCACCGAAACAAAAAACATATGTTTATTTTACTTATAAATCGCTCAATTTAGACTATGATTTACCATATTGTTATTCTAAAATCTCCTCATAAAAATATCAAATCATAAAAATATCAAAACATGTATATAAACGTAAAAGTATATATATATATTATTTTAACTATAAACAACATAGGTATAAACGTAAGCGTATATATGTTATTATACATATGACATTATCCTCTCATAATAACTTAAAATCTACATAAACAAAAATTTACGAGTCAAACTTTATCTTTGTCCGCGCTATCGCCGGACAATAATCTAGTATAATAATGTAAACAATAAACCGTGTATATAAGCAAACTAGATTATTATCCCGCAATCGCGCATATAAATATAAAGTTTGACTCGTAAATTTTTGTGTATATATATTAAGTTAGGGAAAATGCACTCGGTGGTCATTGTACTACCTCAAAATATCCGTATAGGTCATTGAACAAAATTTTCGTCTATCTACATCACTATACCGAAAGAAACCTGTTATTTAAACCATTTTTACCCGATCAACAGGTTAACCTCCACTAATTCTCTCTCTCTCTCTCTCTCTCTCTCTCTCTCTCTCTCTTTCATTTTGAAATTGATGAACCCAACTCCACCAATTCATTCACTTTCGTTTTCAAATTGCAGGAACCCAAACCCAGATTCGCGATCAAGATTTATAAATTGATGCCGAAAAATGTCGCCGGAGTAGATCAATCACCGGCCACGAATACGACCAATAATCCGGCGAGATGTGGAATCGGAGGAGAGAGTGAGACGGTTGACCGGAGTTGGAGAATTCGGAATCTGGAGGTGTGAAAATGGTGGCGGAGTTGAGGTGAGAGAGGAGTGAATTGGAGACGAGGTTTAGAGTTAGTGACATTGCAATGTAGCCGGAGTTCAGGAGAGTGTCGGCGGCGTTTGCGGTGGTTTCCGGTGGAAAAACAATGAAAAATCAAATTCTCCATTTACCGATAACAAAATTGTTTTAATCTGATCGAAAAACAATGAAATATATAAAATTGATTAGATTTATTTTATGTAAATTAATTAATGAATCTGAATTATTATTATTGATTGATTAATTAATTGGATAAACCTGATTGAAATGAAATTATTAATATGAAAGGATCTTAGAAAGCGCGAGAAAGAAGGGGATGAAGGCAACAGGGGAGAGGGGGGGAAGAGAGAAGGAAGGAATGTTTGGGTGGTATTTATAAAACTGATGACGTGGCGGTTACCAACAGGTTGCAGGTCACCAAACTTATCTATTTAAACGGTTTTTTAAAGTTAAGGTTATAATTTAAAAGGTTGCTTGCGGTATAGTGATGTAGATAGACGAAAATTTTGTTCAATGACCTATACGGATATTTTGAGGTAGTACGATGACCACCCAGTGCATTTTCCGTATTAAGTTATTATGAGAATATAATGTCATACGTTTAATAACATATATATATTTACGTTTATACCTATGTTGCTTATAGTTAAAATAATATATATACTTTTACGTTTATATACATATTTTGATATTTTTATGAGAAGATTTTAGAATAAAAATATGGTAAATCATAGTCTAAATTGAGCGATTTAGAAGTAAAATAAACTTATATTTTTTTTACTTCAGTGGAGATATAAATAAAAGAGAAAATGTAATTATGTATTGTAAGAAAGTGTAAAATAGAAATAGTCTTTGATGACATCATCAATCTGATTTAACGGCTGAAATCAAAGAAGATAACACATCCCATATGACCTTTATTCGCCATGTGACATTTAAGACCATTCTTTTATTATATATTAAAGATTAAAGATGGTAACTTGTTATCATCCGGTCATCGAGACTCAGTATTCCGGCTACTACTTTTTGATATCACCATTTTCCGAGCAACATATTTTATAGTTATTTTTTATTGTTACCTTTAAAAAAATTTAGGTTCATTTAATAGCATCTTTATATATATATATATATATATATATATATATATATATATATATATATATATATATATATATATATATATATATATATATATATATATACCAGGGCTTGCCCGCATGCTGCTATCTCTGGGAGGTCTCGGATTTGAGACTCTCTCAAGGTGTATACCAGGGGCTAAAAAACATCTTTCAATAAAGCATTTATATATATATATATATATATATATATATATATATATAAATGCTTTATTGAAAGATCTTTTTTAGCCCCTGGTATACACCTTGAGAGAGTCTAAAATCCGAGACCTCCCAGAGATAGCAGCATGCGGGCAAGCCCTGGTATATATATATATATATATATATATATATATATATATATATATATATATATATATATATATATATATATAAAGATGTTATTAAAGAACTGCATTTTTCATTAGAAACCACATTAATTCAGTAGATAATTTTTTTTTAAAAAGTCATAAAAAGTGTGAATCGAAATTATAATTCGTAATATTATAACTATTTTTATGGATATATTGAATAATAACTATATAAAAATAATATTTTAAAAAATATAAAACTTTGAATAGAAATAAAAATATGTTGAATCAATATTTTTTCTCATATTTTCATCAAAAATCCATTTCTCACATGATCCACCTTCTTTCAATCTTATTCTCAATCTCATACCATAATCTTAATCTTATACCATAAAATTTCAATCTCAAAATGTCTTCATCGTCTTCAAACGCTCCCCAAACAAACACAAACACACCTTCGACGCCACAATCACAAACACCCTCCGGTTTCGCAAACTACCACAATACAACAAACGCCCTATTTTCACCCCAAATACAAAACTTTAACCAACAACAACAACAACAACAACAAATTCTAAACACATATTTAGCACAACCACCTCAACCAATGTTAAATCCCGAACAATTTGCAATGCATCAGCAACTTTTGATGCATCAACAATCCAATTTTCCCCCCAACAACAATCACAGTTTTTTTCCCCAACAAACACAAATTCCAACCGATCAATCACAAAGCCGAGTTCAAGAAACTCAAGAAATCGTCCAAGAAACCGACAACGTGGTCGAAGAAACGCGACGACCATCCACGTCTAATCCCAAAAAGAAAAAGACGTGCAAAAAGGTGGCATGTTCGGAAAGAGAGGAGGTCCTTTTAAGCAAAGATGTGGTGCCACGTTTCTGAAGATTCTGACAAAGGCAACGCCCAATCCGACGTAACAGTTTGGAAACGGATCGTTGCGGGTTACAACGAACAAGCGAAGGGGAAACAGTTGGTGGAGAGAAACAAGGAGTCCCTCAACAGCAAGTTCACGGTGATGAGTGCCTCGGTTAAGAATTTTATCGGCCACCATGCGGAGGCTTTAAGAATTCGGGGTAGCGGGACCGACGACTCGAAGGTTATACACGGGGCTCGTCAAATGTTCTATGAGACGGAGGGTGTGCCTTTTAGGCATATGGGAGCGTGGGAAGTCTGGAGAGGGCATAACAGATGACGTACATTTAACAAATTAGATACTCCAGTGGCCACCGTCAACCTAGACGACGTTGACATATTGGATGATATTTTTGCGGATGATCAACAAGAACGAATCATTAACGCATCCGATAAGGCACAAACATCTTCGTCGTCGGCGTTTTGTGGGCTCGTCGCGGCACACTTAAAAAAACTTACAAAGACAAAAAAAAGAAATCGCGCAAAAAAAGAAAGAGACACTCCTAGCACAAGAACAAGCGACTTACACAGGTGCAAGAAGAGACGATATGTTGTTTCTTCAATAAAGCACGGAGAGGTTGCCACAAGCACAAGCGGAGTGGATCGAGGCGAAAAAAATAAAAATCCAACAAAAATATGGGATGATTTAGCTTAATATTTATTTTAGTTTTAATAATTTGTATTGTTTTAATTATTTGTATTGTTTTTTATTTATCTTATTTAAATGTTTTAATTATTAGTTTTAATAATTTGTATTGTTTTAATTATTTATTTATCTTATATTTAAACGTTTTAAGAAGAAAAATAATTTGGGTCCCACAACCCCTATAATCACCCACAATCCTCATTATCATACGACCCAAAGAATCATGATTATCACTCTCACGTCAGCAAAAGTAATATCAGAATCACTAGAATCGTGATTATCACTCCGGGTGCTCTAAGGCTGACATGGAAACTACCACATTTTGACGAGCTTTAAATTTATATTTTTTCTTCCTAATAAATTACCGAAATCATCCTTTATCAAAAATACAAATTCCGTCCGTAACTTTATAATTAAATCACAATTTCTTAAATCTAGGGGAAAAGAACTATAAAAGAAATCGAGGATAATAATATTGTCTGAAGTGAAATGAAAGCATAACAAACTATAATCGTTTTGCAATTCTATGTATAAAACTGTCAAAAGCTTTGTTATATATATATATATATATATATATATATATATATATATATATATATATATTATTTTTTAATAAATGATATATGAGTCGGAATTTTTTTGAGAAATTTCAAAATGAAAACGATTACATGTCAACAAAAATTCGATACGTTACATTATTTGAGAAAAAAATAAGAGTTTCATACATATAATAAAGATTGTAATAGTTTGATACACATAATAGTGAAATACACAAAATTTGTTATACTTTCATGCATTTTACTTTAAGGCCTCATTTGTTTTTTCAAATAAGTTCTTAATAAGAGTAATTTCTCTTATTTAATAAGATATAAGGACATTCATAATGTTTGAATTTATTTTTCCTTAAGCTCTTATAATATCTTAATTTCACTTTGTTCGATGAGTGAAAATAAATAACTGAACATCCTCTTATTGAATAACTCATACCAGTATCATGTACTCAAACTCAACACACAAGTCTTTATATGTTTTAAAATTTAGAGTTAATTATATAAATCATCCCTATGCTTTATCTCAAATTACATATTTCGTCCCTAAGTTTAAAACGTTACATAAATCTTCCAGATTTGTAAACTAATTACGCTTTTCGTCCCTAGTTTCTAACGGACATCCATTTTAGGGACGAAATGTGTAAATAGTTTGCGATGATTTTAACGGAAAATTTTAACGGACATCCATTTTAGGGACGAAATCCGTAATTAGTTTCCAAAAGTGGACGATTTATGCAACGTTTTAAACTTAGGGACGAAATCCGTAATTTTACAAAAAACCATAAAGACGATTTATGTAATTAACTCTAAAATTTATTTGTCATAATTTACTTCTTACAAATGAATAAAACAAAAGAGGAAAATAATACTTTTTGAAAAAAATGACATCTCCTTTTTATTTAGATCGTTTAAAAAAATTTGAGTCTGTTAATATTATATATAAATTTCAATTTAAAATCTCGTTATTTTAAGCTTGAACTAACTTATGATTTTTTTAATAAGTTTTACGTACGTTATATATATAATTATTTACATTCATTTAAAAGGGTAAAAAAAAATCAATGGTTTGAATAGTTATGATTAATTTACGTGAAAAATAACTGAATAAATTATGAAAATGAAAAATAATTGAGAGAAAAGTTTTTATCATTTTAGTTTACGAATAAAAAAGTACTACATTTCCTCTTTTATCGTACTTTTTTTGTTAGAATATTTTCACTAAAATTTTATTAATATTCGGTATTATTGTTGAAATAACTTGTTTTCTAATATAGAGATATTTTTGTTTTGTTAAATTTTACATTCAATTATATGTTATTGTTTTTATGCAATTAAGCTAGTTTAATATTATCTTTAATATATAATAAAAGAGGGGCCTTAAATGCCACATGGCGAAGTAAGGTCCGTTGGATGGGTTATCTTCTTTGATGTCAGCCATTAGATCAGATTAATGATGTCATCAAAAACTACTTTTTATTTTACACCCTTTTAAAATACATAATTACATTCTCTTTTTCATTCAATCTTTACTAAAATAAAAAACATAATTATAATTTATTTATAAAATCGTTCAATTTGGACTATAATTTACTTTATTATTATTCTAAAATATCCTAATACAAAATATAAAAACATGTGTATAGAGATAAAAGTGTATATGTTATTATAGCTATAAACAATATCTGTATAAACGTAAAAGTATATATATGTATTACACATACAACATTATTTTCTCATAATAAAATTAAAGACTATGATTTACCTTATTATTATTGAAAAATCTCCGAATACAAAATATCAAAACATGCATATAAAAGTAAATGTGTTATATGTGAATATAATTATAAATAACATGTGTATAAACGTACAAATATATATGTATTACACGTATAACATTATTTTCTCATAATAACTTAAAATCTATATAAATATAAAATTTATGATTCAATTTTTATTTTCTTACGCGCTATCGCGGGACAATAATCTAGTTACAAATGATAAGAGGAACCAAAAGAGAAAAGAAAAAAAAAATATTAAAAATGTTGAGACTATTTTTCAAACAGTATTACTGATTATGCTTTCAGGTTTCAGACACGACCTCTTCTCATTCAGAACTGGTTTTAAGATTTCAAACTTAAGTATTCAGGAAAAACAAAACACCCCTAAATCACTAAATCATGTAGTCTCTAGTTAATGATAAAAACTTTAAAATACTTATTTTTAGGGAAGATTGTGAAATTAAGGATTATAGACAGAAACTTTATATGCATCATAGTTATACGTCACAATTTGGGATCATTACTCATTTGTATATTGTTTTGTTTAAACAAAAAAAAAAAAAAAAAAAAAGTTCTCTGACGCCATACACATCTTAAACCAATACCAGAAGTTGATTTACCAAACATAGGATATGATTTAATAATGTTTAACCGGCTTAGTCCATGTTATAAATATAGAGATTCCAAGATTTCTTCAACAGAATAAAATGGAGAATCTTGACAACGTTCCAAGGATTCTTACCTGCAGATGTCGAGAAGCTGCGGTTTCCGTTAGAGATAGAGGTGAAACAACGAACCAAGTACTTCCTTCGGAGTAAGTTCATTTATGTTCGTGTTTTTCTTCTCTAGATTTCATTTGTTATGATATACTATTATGTATGACAAAATTTGCAATCGCGCAATGTTATTTATTTTTATGTCACAACTAACTGCTCGTACTAAGGTTGGTTCTACTACTCTATTTCAATACTAGCATCGTACAAGTTTAACTAGTGATAGTTGTAAAAAAGGTTCACTATCATATCGTATGATCTTTTAGTAAAACAACTAATGACGATCACTAGCCTCAATTACAATATTTTAAAAGTTGTTGCACTTTATGGTTTCTACAACAAGAAAGAAGAGAAGTGACCGATAAGGTTATGGTGGCGAATAGGGGAGAAACTCGTAATATTGATCATATGATTATAAATTTGTATTCCTTCCATTTAAAAATAATTGTTCACTTTTTTATATATTTTTGTTCCAAAATTATTGTATTATTTATAGATATTGATAGTTAAAATGTTATAATTTTCTATTTGACATTATATTTTCAACTTTTCAAACTATAAACATACATTGAAAATAATATACTTAGATATATGGTTTCTTTTAATATTATGTTTGAAACATTTTGTATATTTTTTATCAGCTGGTTTCATGATTACCCAAGAGTATTACAACATATATACATGGGGACTTTTTTCGCGGTGTATACATCATTGATCGGCTTGATTCAGGTGAAGTTTCAAAGTGAAAAACACTCTCCTTTCGAAACCCACATTGTATTCATAATCATGTCTGTGGTTGCGCTACCCTTAGCTATAATCACTTCGGGGATTTTGTTTTATACAAATGATCCATTAGACAAGTCACAGACAAGCTTCACGCCTATACATTACACGCTCCTAAAAATTGGCTTTTCCTTTTCGACCATTGTAGCACCTCTTTCGCTTGTGCCAATATTATTCATCCCTCCCCAACTCAACTGGATTGTATATTTAATCATATATGCAATTTTTGCGGTCATGGTTGTATATAACATCCTCGGTTATATAAAGTTACTCGAAAAAAAAGATTTGCCGAACTTGGGTGCTCATCAAATGGTCTAAAGAGACCGCGTTTCATAATATTATTTGTGAATAGTTTTAGACATTCTTGATGTAAATAAAATAAATTGTTTTTACAAGTATCGATGATTTATTGGGACAAATTATCGATTTTATGTATATATCTTCATTCATCATACACTACTAATAATGTTACTATTCAAGTTATGTTTATTGTATTGTATTTCTTGTAATATTCTTTAGAAAGATATAATGTAAATATATTAAGCGGTGTTTTGGTTAAGATTTACCTGATTAGCAATGTTTACAGATAATATAAGGCGTGACGTGACGACATAAATAAGGCTTAAGCTTCACAAAAAATGACGAGACATGACGTTTTTTCAAAGCGTGATATGGCGGCAAAAAAATTTAATATATTTTATAATTTTATATATATTTATATATATAGTTTTACTATTATTAAGTAATTTAAATATAAATAAATTATCAAAAATTCTGTTTTAACATTTAAGTATATATATATATATTCTAAAACATAGTTACAAATTTACATTCAAATGATTTTATAGTCATTTTAACTATTTTTAAACTTCTTTTTTTATTTTTAAATTTTCAATAACGCGTTAAAAAAAATCACGTTAAGGCTAGCCATGACACGCCATGGCCACATTTTTTTACTGCATCGCTTAACAAAGACGTCTTACATATTCTCGAAATTTATCGTCACGCCATTGCGCGTTATTTAGAGCCTTGCTATTTGTTTGTATGTTATTCTCTTCCCAAAAAGGTCATAGGCACTTTAAACAATTTTAACCAAAGACTTTTAAAAGGCTTAATAGCCAGGTATATCCAAGCATAATAAGCTATTCGGCTTATCAGCTTATTGCCTTATCTAATTAATGCATTAAGCTCCTTTTAACATAAGGGTTATTATAAACACAATAAGCTTATTTCGGGATTATTTTATCGGCAAAACAAAGATTTGGAATTATCTAAACACCATAAACAATTATTCTCTGAATTCCCTGTTGCACTATAGTTTAATTTACAGAATAAAAGAAGTATATTCGGAAATTCTTAAATATAAAGAAATATATATATATATATATATATATATATATATATATATATATATATATATATATATATATATTTATATATATATATATATATATATATATATATATATATATATATATATATATATATATATATATATATATATTCATGAATAGTGCTGGTATAAGACTGAATGTGTAATAAGTTTGAAAACAAAGAGTATTCATGAAACTTTATATTGGATGTTTTAAAAGTTTTTTGCCTTATTGACATTTCGATTAATATTTTATAAACTTAAACTGTCTTATGTAAACAAACACCCCCTAAATCACATAAACCATTGCTTTATTCTATTTTTGAATTATCTTCAAATAAGTTTTTTTTTTGTTTAATAGATGAAACAATAATAATAAACATGTGATAAAATACTACATACTTTCATCATATGCTTTGTTTATGCATAGTTTATAATAAGTTTAATGTTTACTTTGGATTCCGAAAGGTTACATAAATAATAATATGTTATTTAATAAGTCCTAAATTCCCAAGGCATAAAGGTCACATTCACATGTGTAATGGATCTATTTTGTATTTAAAATCAAATAATCATGAACGGTCAACAATAAGTCGTATAATACATTTATACACGACATGTACTTATACATGGAACCAAAGTTATAATTATGTATGTATGTATGTATGGCTTCATGATCCAAAGAACATGATTATTCTAGTTGGATAGTTAAGTTCGACTTAAGTACATCTAAACTTGATAAAGTTCCTTGGTATTTGGAAAAACTTGTTATGACTCTACTATTTTGAAGAATGTATAATTATATTGCAAAAGATATATGATTATCGATGGTTCTCGCAAAAGAAAAAAGAAAAAAAAAATTGATGCATATTTTAGTACGATGGTGGTTTAGTGGACAAGATGATGATACGTAGTTGATGTAGCGCGGTCAGAAGGATAAAAGGAACTTGATTACTTCGTTGATTCAATAAAAAATACCCAGAATGAATCACAAACAATCAATATCCGTTGATTCGATAATGAATACCGTATAATGATTAGAAATCAAACAAATTGATAAAATGTATCAAAAGGTTATGATCATAAAATTCTTAAGAAAAACAAGTCAGTCGTCAAAATGATTCTTACACAACCCTAAGTAGGAAACCTAAAAACATAAACAAAATAATCCTTGAACTTTGAAAAGTAAACAAAAATAGTCTTCTAACCGACCAACAACTGCGGCGCACAAGGCTTTTACTGCGTCGCAGTCATGACCTTTTCTCCAACAGCGATCTTTTATGTTTTCCCGCTGCGGCACACCCATCTCCGACTACGTCGCACTCAAATCCTTCCTTAACCCTTTTTCTCGTCTGGTGGTTTGCTTGGCTTCCATATGAGCCACATCATTCTCTCCCTCTTAAGAAAACTCGTCCTCGAGTTCACTTGCCTTTAATACTCTTATCATCCAAAGCTGTATTCCTTGCATCAGTTGTCCACTTTTCAAAAATACCCGACCTCGAATCTTGATTGTTTTCATACCCAATTTTGCGACCTTGTGTGCGAGATCCATATTCCAAATCAAATTGCTTTTACTAATTAAAAAACTAAACATATTATATCTATTGATCACATCATCTTTCTTCAACCTAATCAAATCATACGGATCCTGATAAATAATATTTAGCAAATTAATACCTAATAGGCGTTCTATCATGACACTGTCACACCCCGCATAGAAATGGCGGAACCGAGGTGCGCAGTGTATACGGTATCAGAGA
Source organism: Senecio squalidus (assembly GCA_910822075.1). Classification (NCBI taxonomy): domain Eukaryota; kingdom Viridiplantae; phylum Streptophyta; class Magnoliopsida; order Asterales; family Asteraceae; genus Senecio; species Senecio squalidus. The sequence goes on along the minus strand of CAJVGC010000001.1, from coordinate 8,957,138 downwards.
TTCAAGGTTACATAACATAAGTAAACAATACATCATCAACATAGATAAAAGAGTTTGAAAGAGAACACTTAATACAATCATCCGAATAATATCAAAATACGGCTACAGCGTTGGGATACTAAGGAATTAAATACAGCAAAATAAATCCACGCAAAAGATCCACGTAGCCAAAAGCATAGCAACAAAAAGGTGTAACCTCAAATCCCTGAAAAGCGTTAAAATACGACGTCAACATAAAGTTGGTGAATTATTCGCAATAGTAGTTGAAAACATAATAGTAAAAAAAAAGGTTTTCAATAGCTTTTGACCCAAAAGTGATACGGTTTGAAGATAAGTCATTTGAAAATGATGTTTTGAAATATGCGTGAAGTATACGAAACCTTTTGATAAAATACTCATACTTGTACATAAAATACCATAATCATTTCATAAAAATACCATACTTAGTTCATAAAATAATACCAGACTCGGTTCATAAAATAATACCATACTCAGTTCGGAAATGATACCATACTCCGTTCATAAATAATACCATACTGGATAGAATAATAATAGCCTTTGGTAAATACGATACACCTGATCCTCCACAATAATAATGGCAACTAACCCCACCTAGTGCATTACGCTAGGTTGTCCTCGATAATAATACTCGGTCATAACATCACTAACACGGACAGGGCTCCTCCCTTATCATAATAACGTATTAGGATGAGGGTTTGTTAGACCCATATAGCGCTATATATACTTCCGACGGCAAAAGCTAACAGGTGTGTATACGGGGCCTCGTTCTACCACAAAGGCGGAACGAGTTGGGTAATGCTAACCTAAGGCATCCATATCCAAATACATACCATAATACATAGACATAATACATACATACCATAAAAATATATTTGTTTAACGCTAATCATGCCCAAAAATGTAAAAGAAGTAAAAAGGGCAACGAATAACTCACTGATAGCAAAGCAATCCAAATCTTTATATGTCGGGAAATACTACAATACCGTCAAGCTTCAACGTCTAAGTGCCCTATACATCACGTAAATAAACATGTCTAAGTATCTCTAAGTCTAGTAGGGTTATGCCTTAATGATTAACGTTTTATACGGGTTTTAAAATAACCGAAGGGAATATCAATATAACGGAATAACGAGTGTTTCGGAAAGTCAACAGACTAGTTACGTGATTTTCATACTTACGTGCACTACAAGTCACGTAAGTATCAAGTTACGTGCTATATAAGAGTTACGGGACAAAACAAGAAGTTACGGAACATAAGGACCATAGTTACGTGTTCCGCAAGGGAATTACGTGACATCCAAGTCACTTACGTGACTTAGGGAACCAATTACGTGAATATGAAGCCATAATTACGTGCATATGGTTTAATTTGTGAAGACTTACGTGAAAAGGACCAATTACGTGATAAATTATGAATTTCAGGGACCAATCACGTAACTGTGGGAGTTACGTGAGGATGAAGTCTATTACGTGACTTTCAAGTCACTTACGTGACTTAGACTTCAATTACGTGAATTAGAAAGCAATTTCGTGCATAAGGGACTAATTACGTGACAAAAGGACTAATTTCGTGAACAATTACGCGTCAAAAGGACTAGATATGCAAATCTGATGAGAGTTACGTGCCAGAGATGACAGTTACGTGATTTAGGGGTCACGTAACTCCCTAATTACGTGAGGGAATGGTAATTTCGTGAGCGTAACTCTCAGATGATCAGTTATGTGCATGTAACTACAGTTACGTGCATGTAACTGAGTTTTTACGAAAAATACATTCGGAAATCGATTTCTGAGTGTTCTAAAGGTCTAAATGACCCCAAATTGGAACCCTATGTCCAGAATATGATAACATACAATAATCCACAATAAAATCTAAGTTTTGACGGTGAGAAGTGGTATTTTCGGGTTTCAATCAAAATAACAAAGTTTAGAACTAAAATGGAGAAATACTTACCCGATCGTAACGAAACTTGGAGGATAGATGAAGATGATGATGGTGATCAATAATCCGGTCTCGGATTTGGAATCCAACGGTCGGATCGCCGGAAAAGTTAGAGAGAAGGTGGAGGTTTTGTGTGTGTGTTTTGTGTGTGTTTTTAGAGAGAGAGTGGATAGGTGAAATAATGAGGATAAGGACAAATATCCAGATCTAGATAAGACAAAAGTTAGGTGAGGGACGATTTTTGTAATAAAAATCCGAATAGGACTAAAATTGTAATAGAATTTCTCGCGTAGGACTAGTTTTGTAATAAAATTTCCGAAAGGACTAAAAATGAAATATTTTTAAACGTTAATCTTAATCATATAATTAAGGCATAATTCCCCTAAACTTATCATAAGAGCATACTAGACTTATACTAAGGCACTTTAGACTATCCGTTCCCGACATAAAGATTCGAATCACATACTATATACCCGATAAACACAAATACGCATAAAATACAAATACGATACCCATAAAATACGAGTACGAATACAATACTCATAAAATACGAATGCGATAAAACATAAAAAGGAATACAATAGGATCATACATAAACATAATAAATAAAACGAATACGTGACGATAGAATTATACTTCGAAATTCGCGAATGTCACAGTCTCCCCAAGTAAAAAGAATTTCGTCCTCGAAATTATCACCTGGTACTACTTCCGGGAGAGAGGTGAGGATACTGCCGCAGAATTTCATCTTCGCGTTCTCACGTGAACTCAGCTCCAAACGGGAATACCAACGAACCTTGACAATCGGAATCTCACTTCGTCACAGATGCTTAACATCACAAGCAACGATCTCGATCGGTTCCTCAATGAAATGAAGCTTATCAACAAACTGGGGTTTCTCAAGCGGAACTAATAACGTCTCGTCAGCCAGGCATTTCTTCAACTGAGATACATGAAATACATAATGTATGCTGCTCAGTTCTGCCGGCAAATCTAGTGCGAACGTACGAATCTCTCTATCGGATAGAATCGGTAGGAAATGAGCAGACTTCGCCAAACGATCAACGATAACCCAGATACTGTCATAACCACTCGAAGATCTCGGAAGCTTCGTAACAAAATCCATAGCAATACGCTCCCATTTCCAATCGGAAATCTTCGGTTGTTGGAGTAGCCCAGACGGTTTCTGATACTCAATCTTCACTTTAGAACAAGTCAAACATCGGCTAACATATTCGGCGATTTCACGCTTCATACCCGGCCACCAATAAAAATCCTTCAAGTCATGATACATCTTGTCGGAACCCGGATGAATGGAATAATTAGACTTATGGGCTTCGTCCAGAATCAACTGACGGATACTAACCGGAACCCAAATATGCTCGAGGAGATACAGAACTCCATCCTCCTTCGGTTCTAACTCCAACGCTAACTTATACAATCTTTCATCTTTAACACGGTCCGCTGTCATAATACCCTCTGGTGCTTGAATAATCCGAGCCTTCAAGCTCGTCTGAATAGATATCAACGACTACGGACAGGTTTGACCGTTTCCTTACGACTTAGTGCATCAGCAACAACGTTCGCCTTACCAGGGTGGTAGCGAATGTCGCAATCATAGTCGTTTAAATAACTCAACCCAGCGCAGTTGTCTCATGTTCAGCATCTTCTGATCGAAAATGTGTTGAAGACTCTTGTGGTCGGTAAATACAGTACACTTGGTCCCATACAGATAATGTCTCCAAATCTTCAACGCAAGACGACAGCTCCCAACTCTAGATCATGTGTCGTGCAATTCTGCTCATGGATTTTCAACCGACGCGAAGCGTAAGCTATAACTTTACCATTCTGCATAAGCACACAACCCAGACCTTTGTGCGAAGCGTCGCAATAAACCACAAAATTCTCGGAACCAACTGGCAGACTAAGAATAGGAGCGTCGCACAACCGCTGCTTCAGTATCTAAAAGGCTTTCTTCTGATCGGAACGAATGGTTCACTCTTCTGTGTCAACTCTGTCATAGGTGAGAAGTTCTCGATGAATCGACGATAATACCCAGCAAGACCCAAAAAATAAATGAACGGATTTCGGTCGGTGACTTCGGTGTAACCCAACTTTTAATAGCTTCAATCTTAGCAGGATCAACGTGAATACCCTTCAACCGCGTGGCCAAGAAATTGAACTTCGGATAACCAGAACTCGCACTTGGAGAATTTCGCATACAACTTCTCTCTTCGAAGCACTTCTAGAACAAGACGCAAATGCTCTTCATGTTCCTTGCGACTTCGGGAATAGATAAGAATGTCGTCGATGAATACGATAACGAATTTGTCAAGATACGGACGACAAATACGGTTCATTAGATCCATGAATGTTGCAGGGGCGTTTGTTAGACCAAACGGCATCACCATGAACTCATAATGACCATATCGAGTACGAAAAGCGGTTTTTGGTATATCATCTTCTTGAACTCTCAGTTGACGATAACCAGAGCGAAGATCGATCTTAGAGAAATAGCAAGAACCCTGAAGTTGATCAAATAAGTCATCAATACGAGGAAGGGGATAACGGTTCTTCACAGTCAACTTGTTAACTCCCGATAATCAATACATAAACGCATGGAGCCATCCTTCTTCTTAACAAGGAAGACAGGAGCACCCCACGGGGAGAAACTAGGACGGATAAAACCCTTATCGACCAGTTCCTGAAATTGTTTCGATAACTCGAGCATCTCGGAACGAGCCAAACGATACGGAGCTTTAGCAACAGGTGCAGCTCCAGGAATAAGATCAATACGAAAAATCGGTTTGTCTCTGGGGAGGGACTCCAGGTAAAACGTCGGGAAAAACGTCAGAATACTCGCGAACAATCGGTACACCATCAATCTTTATCGCAGAATCTTTCTTCACCAAATGAGCGAGATATAAGAAACAACCTTAGCGGACATACTCGCGAACTTTCAGACAAGAAATAACTTTAAGGTGTTTCCCGGCCTTGTCTCCGTGTACAATCAACTGATCTCCATCCGGTTTAAGCTTCTCATAACAGACTATTTTCCTCGTGCTTCGTAACCAATCCATACGACTACGACGTCGAAACTACCGAGTTTCATAGGAATAGGTCGATGGAAAAAGGAATATCGGTTAAAACGAGGGGAATATCGCGAATAACTTCTCTAAACACGGCACATTACCATCGGTTTTCTACATCATACGCAGGCTCTAAGGACTAGAAGCACGAGTTACTAAGGGACGGAAGTCACTAGAAATAAAGCTTCTATCGGTACCCGAATCAAACAAAATAAAAGCAGGATAATCATAGACAAGAAATGTACCAGGAGTAGGAAGGAAAGTAGATGATACAAGCTTGGGACACTGATAACGAAGGTGACCCATTTCTCCACATTCAAAACATGCTCCGGTAGCTTTTCTACAATACTGCTCCGTGTGGCCTAGCTTCTTGCAGTGTTCACTACCCAACACGCCACATTCGTCGCATGCGCATGCCGTGTATCACACTTAGGGCGCACGCCCTGATAACCAGCTCCAGAACCCGTCAACGCATATACTTGAGAAGCTTTAGGTCTCTGATAATGATTACGGCTTCTCTTCCTCGAATTACTCATATCTCTCCTTTCATGTCTATCAGCATCTCTTCGGCTCGCAACTGGCTGGAGAGTACCACCTCGAATCGCACTTGCGGTCAACCGATCAGTAATATCAACCGCATCTTCAGTACTCTTAAGCTGTGCCACGATCACGGGTATAGCTGCAGCAATCTGCTCCGCGATCATCTGACTGATGTTCGGAGTAGCGGTGTTAGCATTGGGGACAGCAGTGGTGTTCGGTGGCGTAGCACTCGCTCTCACACTGGCGCGAACTCGTCTTGCCGACCATCTCCTAGCAGTGACGGCATGGGTAGACCTAGTAGAAGTTCTCTTAGGCGGCATCTTCTACGGATATTAAACGGAATAAATAAGAACGATAAACTGTACGTGCGACTAAAACAAGCAGGCCTCAAAGCATAAAAAGCACATAAAGCATACGGATCACATACAGGCCCACAAAGAAGTAAATGCGCACATAGAGTAAATCAGATAGGTCCAAAAGCCTAGGTCATAGTCTAAGTGATTCAGTAAGGTCACTTAGTTCGCTATAACCATTGGCTCTGATACCAACTTCTGTCACACCCCGCATAGAAATGGCGGAACCGAGGTGCGCAGTGTATACGGTATCAGAGATTCAAGGTTACATAACATAAGTAAACAATACATCATCAACATAGATAAAAGAGTTTGAAAGAGAATACTTAATACAATCATCCGAATAATATCAAAATACGGCTACAGCGTTGGGATACTAAGGAATTAAATACAGCAAAATAAATCCACGCAAAAGATCCACGTAGCCAAAAGCATAGCAACAAAAAGGTGTAACCTCAAATCCCTGAAAAGCGTTAAAATACGACGTCAACATAAAGTTGGTGAATTATTCGCAATAGTAGTTGAAAACATAATAGTAAAAAAAAAGGTTTTCAATAGCTTTTGACCCAAAAGTGATACGGTTTGAAGATAAGTCATTTGAAAATGATGTTTTGAAATATGCGTGAAGTATACGAAACCTTTTGATAAAATACTCATACTTGTACATAAAATACCATAATCATTTCATAAAAATACCATACTTAGTTCATAAAATAATACCAGACTCGGTTCATAAAATAATACCATACTCAGTTCGGAAATGATACCATACTCCGTTCATAAATAATACCATACTGGATAGAATAATAATAGCCTTTGGTAAATACGATACACCTGATCCTCCACAATAATAATGGCAACTAACCCCACCTAGTGCATTACGCTAGGTTGTCCTCGATAATAATACTCGGTCATAACATCACTAACACGGACAGGGCTCCTCCCTTATCATAATAACGTATTAGGATGAGGGTTTGTTAGACCCATATAGCGCTATATATACTTCCGACGGCAAAAGCTAACAGGTGTGTATACGGGGCCTCGTTCTACCACAAAGGCGGAACGAGTTGGGTAATGCTAACCTAAGGCATCCATATCCAAATACATACCATAATACATAGACATAATACATACATACCATAAAAATATATTTGTTTAACGCTAATCATGCCCAAAAATGTAAAAGAAGTAAAAAAGGGCAACGAATAACTCACTGATAGCAAAGCAATCCAAATCTTTATATGTCGGGAAATACTACAATACCGTCAAGCTTCAACGTCTAAGTGCCCTATACATCACGTAAATAAACATGTCTAAGTATCTCTAAGTCTAGTAGGGTTATGCCTTAATGATTAACGTTTTATACGGGTTTTAAAATAACCGAAGGGAATATCAATATAACGGAATAACGAGTGTTTCGGAAAGTCAACAGACTAGATACGTGATTTTCATACTTACGTGCACTACAAGTCACGTAAGTATCAAGTTACGTGCTATATAAGAGTTACGGGACAAAACAAGAAGTTACGGAACATAAGGACCATAGTTACGTGTTCCGCAAGGGAATTACGTGACATCTAAGTCACTTACGTGACTTAGGGAACCAATTACGTGAATATGAAGCCATAATTACGTGCATATGGTTTAATTTGTGAAGACTTACGTGAAAAGGACCAATTACGTGATAAATTATGAATTTCAGGGACCAATCACGTAACTGTGGGAGTTACGTGAGGATGAAGTCTATTACGTGACTTTCAAGTCACTTACGTGACTTAGACTTCAATTACGTGAATTAGAAAGCAATTTCGTGCATAAGGGACTAATTACGTGACAAAAGGACTAATTTCGTGAACAATTACGCGTCAAAAGGACTAGATATGCAAATCTGATGAGAGTTACGTGCCAGAGATGACAGTTACGTGATTTAGGGGTCACGTAACTCCCTAATTACGTGAGGGAATGGTAATTTCGTGAGCGTAACTCTCAGATGATCAGTTACGTGCATGTAACTACAGTTACGTGCATGTAACTGAGTTTTTACGAAAAATACATTCGGAAATCGATTTCTGAGTGTTCTAAAGGTCTAAATGACCCCAAATTGGAACCCTATGTCCAGAATATGATAACATACAATAATCCACAATAAAATCTAAGTTTTGACGGTGAGAAGTGGTATTTTCGGGTTTCAATCAAAATAACAAAGTTTAGAACTAAAATGGAGAAATACTTACCCGATCGTAACGAAACTTGGAGGATAGATGAAGATGATGATGGTGATCAATAATCCGGTCTCGGATTTGGAATCCAACGGTCGGATCGCCGGAAAAGTTAGAGAGAAGGTGGAGGTTTTGTGTGTGTGTTTTGTGTGTGTTTTTAGAGAGAGAGTGGATAGGTGAAATAATGAGGATAAGGACAAATATCCAGATCTAGATAAGACAAAAGTTAGGTGAGGGACGATTTTTGTAATAAAAATCCGAATAGGACTAAAATTGTAATAGAATTTCTCGCGTAGGACTAGTTTTGTAATAAAATTTCCGAAAGGACTAAAAATGAAATATTTTTAAACGTTAATCTTAATCATATAATTAAGGCATAATTCCCCTAAACTTATCATAAGAGCATACTAGACTTATACTAAAGGCACTTTAGACTATCCGTTCCCGACATAAAGATTCGAATCACATACTATATACCCGATAAACACAAATACGCATAAAATACAAATACGATACCCATAAAATACGAGAAATACGAATACAATACTCATAAAATACGAATGCGATAAAACATAAAAAGGAATACAATAGGATCATACATAAACATAATAAATAAAACGAATACGTGACGATAGAATTATACTTCGAAATTCGCGAATGTCACAGACACGATCACCATACAAAAATATCTCATCTTTAAACTTGTCTTCTTCATCGGTATCAGTATCATGAATTGGATATGATTCTTCCTCAATAACATCTTTTTTTTCTTCGTTATCAGTATCATAAACTGGCAACGATTCTTTTTCAAACATATATTCTTCATCCATGTCCCAAATAAGATTATCATCTGTAACAATTATATCATTAGGACGATGTTGTAGATTATTCAAACGTGCAGTCAAAACTTTTACCTGATGTTGCAATTCAGCGTTCAAACAACGCGGTCAAAATTTCTACCTGATGTTGTAGTTCAACGCTCAAACGGAGTAAATCATTAATCCTTTGACGTGGAGACATGATTGGACCATTCGTATCTGAATACCGACTGATGTAGCGCGGTCGGAATGATAAAAGGAGCCTGATTACTCCGTTGATTCAATAAAGAATACCCGGAATGAATCACAAACAATCAAGATCCATTGATTCAATAATGAATATCGCATAATGATTAGAAATCAAACAAATTGATAAAATGTATCAAAAGGTTATGATCATAAAATTCTTAAGAAAAACAAGTCATCGGTTAAAATAATTCTTACACAACCATAAGTAGGAAACCTAAAAACATAAACAAAATAATCCTTGAACTTAGCAAAGTAAACAAAAATAGTCTTTCTAACCGACCAGCAACTGCGGCTCACAAGGCTTCTACTGCGTCGCAGTCATGACCTTTTTTCCAACAACGATCTTTTATGTTTTCCCGCTGCGGCACACCCATCTCCGCATGCGTCGCACTCAAATCCTTCCTTAACCCTCTTTATCGTCTGATGGTTTGTTTGGCTTCCATATGAGCCACATCAGTAGTGCATACCCGATTAAATTAGCTGATGGACACAAGGTTGGTATACACACACATAACCAAATATACTAAGGGGGTTGAGCCCTTGTTTACGGTTTTTGTAACCACCCCATCATTTGATTTGATGGTCATTTGTATACAAAAATAAGCACATATACACCCACAAACATATATTTTCGAATCTCTCTTGTCCTAGATTCTAGAATGTCTCTTGAATTATCTCAATACAAATTTTGTGAACCCAAATGGATTAATAGGGTAGAAATATTGTATTTGAAAAGTGATTTTCAAACATGATTCATATAGATCATATCCAATCATTTATCATCAGTGGCGGCCCTGGGGGTGTGATGGTCGTGCGGTCGCACGGGGCCTCCGATTTAATTTAATTTAATTTTTTTTTTTTTTTGATACAAGCTTACAAATTATCTTTGTCCCACATTTGAGTCACAAGAGAAATAAAAGTTTAGTTTTTACTTTTTCCCCACATCGGTGGAAGAAGAAAATGATTAATTGATTAGATAACTATAAATTAACCTATATATGACTTTGAAAAAATCACACCACATACTTTCAATTTCAAATACGAATTTGATTATTATTTATGTTTAATATTTCCAAAAATATTGTATTGCATAGTTTATCTATTGTCTAAGAATACAATATATACTATTTGTTACACAGTTAGTTAGTAGATAATTGTTAACTTGTTAAGTTTTTATTTATTTTTTATATAAAGGACGCCTCCAACTAGAAAATTTGAATCGGGTTAGTAGATAATTGTTACATTGTTAAGTTTTTTTTTCACTATTTTGTGTACATAGTTGATCATGCTATTATTTCAGTGGAGCAAAGATTTGAGCAATACAAACAGTATGAAGGCATTTTTGGTTTTTTTATTCACAACTGAAAAGTTGAAGTCACTGAATACTGATGAACTAAAGTCAAGTTGCAAAAATATTGAAAAGAGGTTACAAAATGGTGATATATCAGACATTGATGGTGATGATTTATTCAACGAAATGGAATTGTTACAAAAGAATTTGCCCGTCGAACACGACACAACCAACTCAATACTTAATTTTTGAAACGATTAAACACTTATCCGGTTTCTTGTTTGGCATACAGAATATTGTTGACTGTTCCCATTACTGTTGCATCCGCGGAAAGAAGCTTTTCTAAACTAAAACTCTTAAAATCTTATTTGCGGTCGACCATGTCTCAAGAGAGATTAAATGCTCTAATTTCAATTGAGAACGAGTTTCTTGATAATATTGATTATGAAAGTATAATAGATGAATTTGCTTCAAAAAATGATAGAAGATCGATGTTTATAAAATAATAATGTAACTCGTGTTTATTATAAAGAAATTTTTTTTATTATAAATTTTATAGGGCCTCTTTTAATTTTTTGCACCAGGCCACCGAAATGTTAGGGTCGAGCCTGTTTATAATATTTATGTTTATATTTATAAAATAGCTCTGATAAATGGAAACGTTAACCAATACATGCTACCGACTTATCGACCCTTTCAATTGAGTGTCCGTCCATTTCAAAGAATATGACCATATTAGTAAAGTCCTCTTCGAAACCAAAACATGAAATAAAACTGGGTACGAACTTGAAGAATCCCAAAAGTATAAAGACTTTAACAATGATATTGTATTTTTAAACTAATGACTTTGAACAAAATCTATCAAAATTATAAGCACATGAATCAAAGTACTAATATTTGTTATTTCATTAATAATTCCCATTACCTAATGATTACAATAACTTACATGTATACACGAGATATACATATAACAAGAACCATAATCGTAACTATGTATGGTTCCATGATGATAAGAACATGATCGTTCTAATTGGATCTTCTCCTTTCACTTTTCTATTTGATCGTTTAACCTTTTTAATATAAGAAACTCTCTTTTCTACGCTTGAACTTTTATTTTTGTTATCATCAACGATAGCTTGAAAAGCTTGACGGAACCTTTCTCTAACCATTCTTTTACACTCGTGAATCACAGGGGTATCACCGGAGAGATGTTGAGGCTTCATTGTTAAAAATTTTTCTTAGGGATTTATGAATGTTTAGTGAGATGAAGAGAGTGAGTAAGATACAATAATATTGTTAGGTATATATAGAAAACTATGTGTAAGGTGGTGGCCCATAAAAGGGCCCATTAAGGACCCACTAGAAGTATTAGGATAGGATTTATGCTTTGTTGGTTATGGTTTATTGGTTATGGGATACAGTTGTTTTGTTTGGGCCTTCTAAAATGGGATTTATTTATTTATTTATTTTGTATTTTGCCTTTAAGTCATCTTCTAAAAGAAAAAAAAATTTGAAAAATATATTTTGGTATAAAGGACTAGAAACAATGTATGAAGTGAATATTGATAGAGTCGAATAAAAGGAAAGTTGAAGTTATTAATCTTTCGGAATAAAAGTTATACCGACTCTAAGGTTATTTGTTGTTGATTATATGTTGTGTCTTGTTCGTGTGAATACAAAAACGAAAACAAGATATTTAAGCAATCATCAATCAAAAATTCAAAATACCTTCGATAATAATAAAAGATGGTCAAAGACGTATTACAAAGTAGGGATAATAAATTGTGTGTATGTCACCAACTTGTTACGAAATCCTTTTGTGTACCTCAAATTCTCAAAATTTCTATTGAGTACTATGATATGACAAAATTTTGTTATTGTGTATTACCGGTTACCGGTTAGCTGATATGTGATGACGTGTAACAAGTTTTTTTCTACGTGTAATTTAAATAAAATAAAATAATAAAATAAAATAATTTTATTAAAAATATTAAATAATTAAACTTTATCTGTTTATATCTGATTTTTATTGTTTTTACCAAACAACTACCTCCTTTTTTGTTTAGATCTGATTTTTGTATAAACTCTTTAATGTACTCTTTCTGATATTAAGCGAAAGATATTGATTTGTATATAATCGTTACTTAACCTACTAATTCCTTGATGTTTGACTGGTTCGAAAATAGAAACGGATAGAAACGAAGATTAGAGACCTGTAAATTTATGAATCAAACATTGAATCAAACGTATCAAAATCCATCGAAATAGAAACGAATTTTGGAAACAAAGATTAGAGACCTGTAAATTTATGAATCGAAATTGAGAACATGCAAACCCAATATCAAAATCGATCCTAAAAATCAAACAAACTTGTGATATAGAGAATGACATCTAATAAAAACACAAAAAAATACACTCAAGATTTGTAAATTCACATGGAGGTAAGCTTGTGGTGATGTTTTTCAAGCAAAAAAGAGAGAGAGGTTCGTTGATGATAGTGCTGATAACCGTCCTTTTGCGAAGCAAAAACAAACACTACATAAACACCCTTGTCTCAAAGTTCTATTTCGTTTAAGATCTATAGAATATTTAGGGTTTCGGAAACCGCAACGTCATTCCGAGAGGAAACTGATCAAATTGTGACCGGATATTGAATTTGAAGCTTACTGGCATTGAGACGGTAGCATTATTATCCAAATTAAGGTTGGTCATGTTAAGGTAAAAAAAAAAGCTATATTCTTTTTGGGTATTATAAGAGGTGATGTTCAATGTTGGAGTATATATGCATATACTCCAAAAAGCCACCTTCATCCCGTTGGGAGATGAAGCATCTAAAACACCTTCATCCCATTTGAGGATGGAGCTTCGGCTCCATCCCATTATTGAAGAGTTGATGGAGCTTCGGCTCCATCCCATTATTGAAGAATTGATGGAGCTTCGGCTCCATCCCATTATCGAAGAGTTGATGGAGCTTCGGCTCCATCCCATTATTGAAGAATTGATGGAGCTTCGGCTCCATCCCATTATTGAAGAATTGATGGAGCTTCGGCTCCATCCCATTATTGAAGAGTTGATGGAGCTTAGGCTCCATCCCATTATTGAAGAATTGATGGAGCTTCGGCTCCATCCCATTATTGAAGAGTTGATGGAGCTTCGGCTCCATCCCACTAATAGCTCCATCCCACTGATGAAGCACTGGAGCTTCGGCTCCATCCCACTAATAGCTCCATCCCACTGATGAAGCATTGGAGCTTCGGCTCCATCCCACTGATAGCTCCATCCCACTAATAGCTCCATCCACTGATGAAGCATTGGAGCTTCGGCTCCATCCCACTGATAGCTCCATCCCACTGATAGCTACATCCCACTGATGGAGCTACTGCTCTATCCCATTTATGGTCATGGTCAAACCGGCCCCACCAACTATTGTGACATGTGACATGTGAACTCTATAAATAGAACGCACCCCTCATGGTAAAGGGGGGTCTTTTCTCCCCTTACTTTCTCTCTCTAGACTCTCTCTCTAGATTCTCTCTCTCTAAACTCCTTTTCTAAACCATTGATTCTCGGACATCGTGGCGTACAACACCTTTTCCGTGAAAAGGTGTTACCTCCGGGGAATCGCCACCCGACATGGTTAAAACCCTCGGGTCCTTGGATTATGGAACCCGATACCAATTTTGGTGTCGGATCTCTTTCTAACTAATTATTTACTGTTTGTCGTATAATCTAAGCTCGGGGTGACGAGGAACGGTACCTCTTGGTAGTCAATACCAACCCGGCGGATTTTTACTTCAACATTTGGCGCCATCCGTGGGACACTTTATTTAACGATAGTTGGAGCTAGAACATAGACATATGGATACCCCTCTGATTTCAGGGATGTCCACCCTTGTGCCTACTGTTCAGCCATCAACCAACGTTGTAAAGTCACCCCGATCTCAACCACATCAGTCAACATTTGTAGGAGTAATTTTTATAAAAATCTTTTAATAAAGATGTCATAAAAAGAAACTTTTACAAAAGTACTTTAATAAAGATTTTATGAAAAGTTACTTTTACAAAGTTTTGATAGTGACATATCATGAAAAATAACTTTTATAAAAATCTTTTAATAAAAATGTCATAAAAAGTAACTTTTGGAAAAGTACTTTAATAAAGATTTTATGAAAAGTTACTTTTACAAAGTTTTGATAGTGACATATTATGAAAAGTAACTTTTATAAAAATCTTTTAATAAGATATCATAAAAAGTAACTTTTGGAAAAGTGTTTTAATAAAGATTTTATGAAAAGTTAATTTTACAAAGTTTTGATAGTGACATATCATGAAAAGTAACTTTTATAAAAATCTTTTAATAAAGATGTCATAAAAAGAAACTTTTACAGAAAGTGCTTTAATAAAGATTTTTAAAAAATTTTACTTTTATAAAAGTTTTGATAATCTCAAAATTTGGAGCTTCATCCCGGATGACTTTTTAGCTTCATCCCGGATGACTTTTTAGCTTCATCCCGGATGACTTTTGCCCAAAATTTTGAGCTTCATCCCGGATGACTTTTGCCCAAAATTTTGAGCTTCGGCTTCATCCCATTTTGGATGACTTTTATCTCAAAATTTTGAGCTTATCCAGTTTTGGATGCTTTTACCCAAAAAATGGAGCTTCGTCCCATTTTGGATGACTTTTTAGCTTCATCCCGGATGACTTTTGCCCAAAATTTTGAGCTTCGGCTTCATCCCATTTTGGATGACTTTTATCTCAAAATTTTGAGCTTCATCCAGTTTTGGATGCTTTTACCCAAAAAATGGAGCTTCATCCCATTTTAGATGACTTTTTAGCTTCATCCCGGATGACTTTTTAGCTTCATCCCGGATGATCTTCATCCCGGATGACTTTTGCCCAAAATTTTGAGCTTCGGCTTCATCCCATTTTGGATGACTTTTATCTCAAAATTTTGAGCTTCATCCAGTTTTGGATGCTTTTACCCAAAAAATGGAGCTTCATCCCATTTTGGATGACTTTTTAGCTTCATCCCGGATGACTTTTACCCAAAATGGAGCTTCATCCCATTTTGGACGACTTTTGTCCAGATTTTGAGCTTCATCCCGGAGGAACTTCACCGAAGATTTTTAGCTTCATCCCATATTGGACATTTGTCCGGATATCTAGCTTCATCCTATTTTGGGAACGAAGCCTACAAGTTAAAAATGGTCGGGGGAGATACAGTCCCAAGGACTTTGCATGAGAACCTCCTCAAACATTGTTATATGTTAACAAATCTCCTTCGGAAAGATGTAAGGGCAATACCCAATTTTCTATCGCCTTTGATACAAAAGCTATGGTTGCCTCTTGGTTTAAGGGGCAACAATTTTCTGAATACATGGCAAATTCCTAAGACCATTGATTAAATTGTAATAGCAAGTAATTAACGATAATTAAATGCCTAAGAGCACCGCGCTCTTAGAAGATGAAGGGGAGAGTGCCCTCTCTAATAAACTCCATGTTAGTCTGATACTCCAATCCTAACATAGACAGGTTTGAGCAGCCTATATAAAAAAATAACTCCGTACTGGTCTGAGAATATCCCGGTATCGAAAGGGTTGAGCAACCTCTCTAATTAGCTCAGTGTTAGCGAAGGACGCTTCTTAACACAATAAAAATAGTCGAACCACCCTTAAACATTTTCCATTTCATGGAATCACACTTCCCACGAGGAAATATCATGGGTTGAGCAACCTCTCTAATTAGCTCAGGAAAATGACTTTTCTAAACACAATATATGTGGATGAAGCACTCTCATCCCCTATGTGGATGAAGCACCACCATCTCTTTGTTGGATGAAGCACTCTCATCCCCTATGTGGATGAAGCACCACCATCTCTTTATTGGATGAAGCACTCTCATCCCCTATGTGGATGGAGTACCACCATCTATTGGATGAAGCACTCTCATCCCCTATGTGGATGAAGCACCACCATCTCTTTATCGGATGAAGTACTCTGATCCCTTATGTAGATGAACAACTTTCATTTCTTATATGGATGAAATATTTTCTTTGCTTTTATGGGTTAAGCACGTTCTCGGTAGTGAAGGTCACTAAAAACCTAAGTCTAGTTTAGTCTCACTACATTCCACATCACTAGACTGGGGGGGGGGGGGGGGGGGGGGGGATGTTGGAGTATATATGCATATACTCCAAAAAGCCACCTTCATCCCGTTGGGAGATGAAGCATCTAAAACACCTTCATCCCATTTGAGGATGGAGCTTCGGCTCCATCCCATTATTGAAGAGTTGATGGAGCTTCGGCTCCATCCCATTATTGAAGAATTGATGGAGCTTCGGCTCCATCCCATTATCGAAGAGTTGATGGAGCTTCGGCTCCATCCCATTATTGAAGAATTGATGGAGCTTCGGCTCCATCCCATTATTGAAGAATTGATGGAGCTTCGGCTCCATCCCATTATTGAAGAGTTGATGGAGCTTAGGCTCCATCCCATTATTGAAGAATTGATGGAGCTTCGGCTCCATCCCATTATTGAAGAGTTGATGGAGCTTCGGCTCCATCCCACTAATAGCTCCATCCCACTGATGAAGCACTGGAGCTTCGGCTCCATCCCACTAATAGCTCCATCCCACTGATGAAGCATTGGAGCTTCGGCTCCATCCCACTGATAGCTCCATCCCACTAATAGCTCCATCCACTGATGAAGCATTGGAGCTTCGGCTCCATCCCACTGATAGCTCCATCCCACTGATAGCTACATCCCACTGATGGAGCTACTGCTCTATCCCATTTATGGTCATGGTCAAACCGGCCCCACCAACTATTGTGACATGTGACATGTGAACTCTATAAATAGAACGCACCCCTCATGGTAAAGGGGGGTCTTTTCTCCCCTTACTTTCTCTCTCTAGACTCTCTCTCTAGATTCTCTCTCTCTCTAAACTCCTTTTCTAAACCATTGATTCTCGGACATCGTGGCGTACAACACCTTTTCCGTGAAAAGGTGTTACCTCCGGGGAATCGCCACCCGACATGGTTAAAACCCTCGGGTCCTTGGATTATGGAACCCGATACCAATTTTGGTGTCGGATCTCTTTCTAACTAATTATTTACTGTTTGTCGTATAATCTAAGCTCGGGGTGACGAGGAACGGTACCTCTTGGTAGTCAATACCAACCCGGCGGATTTTTACTTCAACATTCAACACACCCATTTGTGTTTTGTTTCTTTTTTTGTTTTTTTATAACAAAAACATTTTATGTTTGATAAATGACATGACAGCCATGTGGTGCACTCAAACATTTGAAATAGTCAAAGTAATCGGGTACCCATTAAGGAGGTCACCGGTAGTATACAATAACAAAAATTTGTCAATCATGATACTCAATAGAAGTTTTAAGAATCGGAGGTACATAAAAAGATTTCGTTACAAGTTAGTAAAAGACACAAGCTATTTTTCCTTACAAAATAACCATCTTTTATACTTGTAGTGGGGATCTACTCATATAGACATGTAGTTGCTTTTGAAGTTTAAGAAAATAACACGACAATGTATTCATATAGAAAAAGGGTTTGTTGTGTCAAAAGAGGATGTCGGGGGTATCAACAAAGTTACGTCTTTTCTATACATGTGCAGAAAAGCCTTTTCTATACATGTGCAGAAAAGCGTTAAGGTAACCGTCATGACGGTCGTATCATTTAATTATTTTTATTGTTAAACAATCAAAATGATTATTTGTTCGAGTATTAATAATTTCAAACATATAATATATTGTTGTCCTAATCAATTTCCTATCCCTTGTTAAAAATGACAATAAAATTTATTGATGGGCCAACTTGAGTTATATATAGGCGGAGGTGAAGTAAGGATTTAATTGAGTCTTAAAGGGTTTGTAATATTTTTTTTTTAGATTATTTTCAATTGACTAAAATATTATGTATAATTTTGTCTCATCGGATGGGGCGAGAACTCTCACGCCCCTCTTGTTTCCGCCACCGAATTCAGAGGACGAGCACTCTCATAGCCCTTGTCTTCGTCACTGTAAGTTATTTAGCTGATAATATCGATAATATGTTTTATTCGATATCTTTCATTTTTTTCTTATACAAAGAAATAGTCTTACACGAATTGGATTGCCTTTTACTTTCTTAAAGGCAGTGGTCCTATGGTATCAAATCATAAGATATCTTTTAATGATCGAATATAAGTAAACAAACCAACAACACTATAATTTATTTTAATAAGTTACTTTAACAACACAATCAACAAAAGCTTGTCAACATTTCTTCACTTTAATACAATGCTAAAGTACATGTATAATATTCATTAGGCCAACATTAAACTCGATTAGACATGGGTCCATTAAGTTGAGCTTCAACTCGATACAATATAGTTTGTTGAGTCTTTTTAATGAAACAAGATAGATTCAAAATCGGCACTATTGTTTAAACGACTTGAAAAATTGTTTGAATATCGTAATAGATTCTTAGGTGTTGTTTTTTTGAACCAAATGTTTTTACTCTGAATTTGAATACCAGCTCTGAATAGTCAGAGGTGGTCCAAAACTCTGAATCTGAATCAATATACTATGTTTTTTTTTTCATTGAACAATTGTACTTAGGTGTTATCGATGATGGCATACACAGTAGCTTGAAAAGCTTGGCGAAGTTTTCCTTGAACCATTTTTTTG
Source organism: Senecio squalidus (assembly GCA_910822075.1). Classification (NCBI taxonomy): domain Eukaryota; kingdom Viridiplantae; phylum Streptophyta; class Magnoliopsida; order Asterales; family Asteraceae; genus Senecio; species Senecio squalidus. The sequence goes on along the minus strand of CAJVGC010000001.1, from coordinate 8,937,923 downwards.
CTCTGGTGAATCGCAGAAGGATCATTGGTGAGATTTTGAGGCTTCATTGTTTGAATTGAGTTGGAAGATTTTTGAATGTTTATTTCAAGTTGAAGAGAGAGAAGCTAATATGAAAAATATTATTTGGTATATATAGGGGGTGTTTGTTTGGGCTTATATAAGCGACTTATGATTTATTGACATTTCGGCTTATATTTTCTAAGTCTTGATGTTTCGGCTTATGAAATAATAAACAGTAATAAGCTCATAAATGGTTACCTAAGTTGAAAAATCCGAACTTATAAAACATAAACCGAAATGTTAATAAGTCAAAACTCGTTATATAAACCCAAACAAACACGTACGTAGAAAACTAAAAAGATTATGGTGGCCCACCATAACATTTTGGATATAGTTATACATTATGTTTTTATGCAATACACTTCAGTTTTTAGGTATTAGTTATAGTTAGTGTTTTCTAAAGTGATTTTGCTTTTTTTTTTTTGTTTCTTTTTAAAAGATTATAAACTTTTTTATTTATAGAAAAAAGTGATTTTTTTTATAGGATCTAGTAAATATGCATCTAGTGACGGAGTGAAAGAAGATTCGAGATTATGATCACATTTCTTATGTTTTTTGTAATTTTTGTACATATGTTATATAATGTTAGTTTTCAGATTTATGACTAAAACCGACTGATATCACTGTAACTAAAATATTTTTTAGCTTATTGTAATGTTAACGAACCACAATTCTTTTAAAAGGAATTCATTATAATTTGAATTTAGAGTAACCTACTGACATTCATATGCGCCTTCTAGATCCGTTCTTTCTTGTATATATATCTCTATCTATTTATACATGTATAAATAAAGTATTCATGTGTGAGTATCTATGTGAAACAAAATTAGGCTATTTCGTTTATATTAATGTATTTATTCTGAAAAAGAAAAAGGAAAAAATCTATTCTAATCTTCTAACTTTAAGAAAAATAACTTATGGTTAAGGAAGATATTAAAATTTATTTTTCCAAGCTTAAGAAAAATATCTAATAAAGTGCCACTTATGTCTAATTGTGATATATATATATATATATATATATATATATATATATATATATATATATATATATATATATATATATATATATATATATATGTTCACAACTTCACATGTGTATGTATGTATGTCGCAGTTATTATGTAATTTTTTTTATAATTATATTGCGAAAAAGATAATCTACACAAAAATATTCTCAATGTTTTAAAGTGAAGATTCGGGTTTTACATACTCATAATATGCTAGTGTCTAATTGTTCTTTATAACTTATTATAAGCCATCATCTTATCATATCAAACTTGAAGTATAGAATCATAAAAGTTCAATAATAATGTATATTTTAAATAATTTTTGAAATAGTAACTAGATATTGATTATTTATCTTCTTTTATAATTATTCGTTGGGTGTGTTTGATGTAAATGACTAGAATGTAATTGAAAGGCCGAAAGATGATAATTTAAGCTTTTAATCCGAGTTCTTTTATTTTTTAAGCACTTTAAACTATTTGAAAAAGGCTTTTACTATGTGTCTTTTTTTTTATATAAATAAAAGCTAAAAAATTTCATGTATAAAGAGTGTTATATTTAAAACCAACTTTAATTTTTAAAATAGAATTTTGTGACCCATAGAAACAATAAATTAAAAAATTCATACAAAACAAACAATTATGTTAATGAAGACCCAATAATTTAGAATTTTAGATAGTCTACATACCACCATACAATTTTATTAAAACACCAAATGTAATAAAAATAAATATTTTTTTAAAGAAAATAAAGCTTTTTTTATCCTATCAAAATTCGATGTTTCTCGAGCATTTAAATGTTGTTATAGCCTATATATACCTTCGATCATAAGAAAAACTATAAACGGTCAAAGACGTGTTAAGAAACTAACTTTTGTTTTGCAATGGGAATCTACTCATGTAGTCGTTTTCAAAATTCAAAGGTACAATACGACAATAATTTATATCGAAAAAAGAATTGTTGTAACAAAGGAGAATGTCGGGTGCATGAACAAAGTAACAACTTTTTTTCAAGCATGTGTGAATAGCTACCTGTCATAACGTGTTGAAAAGAAACAATACTCGTTAATAACATTTATGATTAGTTGAGGATAATGTTATGGATGACAACACTTGGAAAGTTGGTCATCGAGTAAGACCTAATGCGATAATTAGTCATAAATTGGTCCTACTGATTTTCTGACATGACCGTTGTTAAGAATAAATAAGATGATGACCATCTAGGACCTCCAAATATTTAATTAAGGGTGCCAAACTTTTACCATCTCTATATATCAAATATATTACTTATGGATTTATAATCATATAAATTGAAATGACATTTTAAAGAATGTTTTTGATAAAAAAAAAAGTTATTTTATTATTTTTATCATTCATATTTTAGTGTTTAGAAAAACAAAAATCTATTTTATTGGTTTCTCAATTTAGACAACATATGTGAAAAGTAAAGTTTAAAAGTTAGAGGTTAAAGTTGTGTATAAATTATAACTTATTTAACCTATACTTCTTAATAAAATAAATTATTTAATTTATTTTGCAAATGACTTATGATTAGTGGAGTGATTATCTGATTGATACCTATGAAAAGATTCTAGCAATAACTATAATTATGTTAATCAAACTTTTAATAATTTGTTATTTTATTAATAGACCGCCATCACTTACATGAACGATTGATATCCGATGATTTTTATATCAAATTATCGTGATCTTCGATCAACAAGTCATATGATATATTGACAGACAATATACATCGATTTAACTATATAAATATGTAGGTAAAATATGTCGTATCCGAAACAATTTTGATTATAAATAAAATGGATTACATTTAACATATTATGATTACGATAAATAAAACATACCATATACTTGATACGAATCAAAACAAAATAATATCGAAGAACGATATAGCCGAGGCCCGTGTTTCACACGGTTCCCTTAAAACAGATTCGCCGTCTATACGTCGTCTGTCTCCCAGGGTACAACGGCCGAAGCAGTAATACTGCCGGACTTGAACCCATATGCCTGAAATCTTGACGGAATTTACATGTGCGATGTGATTAAGGATAACAAGGTGTTTTAGCAAAACATCGGGTATTAGTCTTCTCATTCCCCTTTTTAATGAGTTAACCAATTGGTTATATAATGCAAACTAAAACCAACATCATTATGATGATTATTAATTTCGTTTAATAGTCATGATTATGTCATAAACTATAGACGTTACAAAGCTTTTCATTTATCCAACATAATGACTCAAACTCATTATGAGATAAATTAATAGAAATATGTAACTCAATTGGCTTTAATGCATAATATACCATACTTTTGAGACTTGAAATCCCATTCATCTCATATCAACTTTGGACACATAACTCTTAATATATCGCCAAAGTTGGGGAAAACTCACTTATTTCCCAAAAATTCCAACAATCCCCCACATGAATGGATATCGATCTCAAGAATCACACACACGTTTTGACAAAATTTCAGCAGTTAAATCTTGCATACGATAGGTAGGTGTTACCCTTTGAACCTTCGCTTATGAAATATACTTAGTCTACTGGCTCTGAGTAGAACTCGATGTCTTTGAACTCGTCTGCCATTTGTATAAACGACAATATACTTCATACAAGAATCTCCCTGACATGGTCAAGTCCTCATAGTCATGTTCGTTAAAGGTCATGAACATTAGCCTGGTTCTGCGAGAGCTCTAGGAATTGTGCCCCAACAATTTCATTCGAAGCGACCCCACTTCTCTCTCACATAGGTGATTCATTAGAAATCATTAAACTCATACGGTTATTTCTTTGAATCATTAAAAGCGTCGAGCTTAGCCTCACACTATCGTCACTATTAGGAATGGGCTAGGAAGTATTGTAAACTCCCTTAAATTGGTTTAGGAGGTAGGTAAACTACTCCCACAGTGACTTCCCTTCATTCATACAACTAGGTTGTCCTATTGAACCCAGATCTTGGGATCTCCAGTCAATTGGGTTAGGTTTCCTTTGCATAAACTTATTCATTTAAGGGCTTTAGTCCCATTCCACAACTTGATCCCCTTTCAACCCCGTGGTTGTCGGATCCGAAATGTTATCTTTTAACTCTTTAGAGTTAACTCAGATAATATTATAGGAGACAAGTTGTTCTAGCGGTATTGTGATAATAATATATAGATTACCTCCAAGAAGTTTCGAAGCTGGCCAGCAATCATCTTGAGGATTCTACCAAAACACCTCATTTTCCTTTAAAGGAACACATCTCCACTTATGCTATTAAAATCTTATATATAAGATTATTAACTAACATTTGAGTATCCTTATCACACCAAAGGACCTCCTTTTTATTTATATACCTTAAACCTCTTACTTTTCTTTTGATTGATTCTTACACGTGAACCAATTGAAGTGATTGCAAATTTGTGTATCACACACATTACAAGGTATATTAATTTTTTTTTTTCCCCGACCTTTGAGTACTCCTCTTGGTCATGTCCTAATTGCGTTGGACCCCCACATTTTTACATATTCTTCTTTTAACTGAATAAACTTTTGATTTTGTCTTGTCGTTTCGTACTAGTGTTCATAAACACTTTTATCTCCAATGTTAATTAATCTCAACAAAGACTTATAATTAACGAGTCAAAGTCTAGCATGCCATAGACCTAGGACCAAAGAATATGAATAGAAGATGCATCATTCTAATTCTTCATATCTTTCTTACATGGAGCCTACAACATCTCTCTAATCAACGACACAAAAAAAAAAAAAAAAAAAAAAAAAAAAACCGATTCATGAGAATTAACCACCATCCTAAACTATAAAAGTTATAGGAGTGTCTCATATATTTATTAATTGTGTATATTAAATCTATACGCAACTCATCATTCAGTTATTTCAATCTTTCAAATCATATATCCGTCTATGATTGAAAAAGTTTCACCATAACTCCATAGAGAGATCAATCTCGTGCTTAACTCGCACAAATATGGTGAAATACTATTAATTGACACCATGTGACAAATAAAATTATCGATAATATAACTAGATTACCATTATAAATTATTGGAGACAAGTAGATTGACACCCAATACCGTCAATTTATAGTGGTTATCTCAAATACTACATACAATTTCAATATTATTATATTGACACCATTATATTGTCAATTAATTTGAATTGCAGTAATTAAACTTTATTGAAAACATCTTCCATTTTTCAACAAAATTGAAGGTAATACATAAGTACACAAATCCTTCATTTACCATGAGAATATATATGTTATGAACCTCAATAGATTCAACCTTATAAGATTATGAGCATCTTATTGTAATTCATTAAAGTTCATAAACATGAATTTTTCTATCAAATGTTATATCGTAGAGTAATGTCCTTCCCGTAGACATACTCATCATAACCATTGGTTTGAAACAAATTTCAAAAACACATTCACACATGATGTGTTTATTCACAAATTATAGACATACGCAATGCTTCTAGCATAATGTATTTCCAATACTATAATTTCATTATTTAGGTGGTTATTAGTCATATCACGACTTAACAACCATTATCTTTTGTCCTGACAACAATTCTCAACATCACGAACCATAAGGAAATTCCCAGTATGATTCCCATGACGACCTTTGTGGTCTCCACTTTGGTTCTCCCAAATTGGTGCTCACGTATCCACAAAGTCATATTCATGTTTCATTTGAAACACAAAACTTAGAATATTTAACAATATATTCCAAAATTCTCTTTTAATAGTTAATAAGAAAACTCATTTCATTATGGAGAAGTAGATCGTCTACAACTCGTGTTAACTGTTATTCCTTACGTTTTAAATAGAATTATATTCCAAATGGAATAATTAAAACTCTATTACTCAAACGACTATTTACGTTATGAATAAAGCGATATTCCAAAACGATTCATAAGAATTCTACTTCCTAAACCTTCACATAAAATCATTACATATAAATTTATGGGTTTAGAATCAAAAGCGCTTTTACGCGAAAGCGTTACATATAAACACGATGGTTTATAAAAGTTTCATACACATATGAAACATCAAACGAAATACTTAACACTTTGTTAAGCATGTTTCGTTTTTAACAAGTTGTTTAATCAAACAAGGTTTGAATTATCTTTCTAAACCAATATTGGATTTGAGCATGAACCGTTACATAGATTAAGCACAATAGCTTAGAATTATTTGGATACCATATTTAAGAATTAAATGAGCCCCACATTTAAAATCATCAAACCCATGAATGAGAAACGGAAACGTAAGGCATAATTATACATTTATACCTCTAAATGCCACCATTATTAGTCTGGTAATTGCTTCATTGCAAGTAAACAGATAATTATTAAATGTCATATAATATAAATTACCCAATTAATTGATACCCGTTCACGTTATACACTCTTTATCATTCATGACAATTTAAATTCACAAGCTTTATTCTTACCAAATTAGATGGACACAAAGCATAACTTTGTCTCACCGTCAAAACCATTCAACATCAAAATTCGGGTAATTCCAAATTACGAGTTTGATATTGAAATTAAAGCATCTTGTTATTATACAAAAGTCAGAAGTTAATTGAAGCCAAAAATATAATTGAATAAAACATACTTCAGTTCTTCAATATAATTTCAAGTCTATGAAAATAATTCCAAAATCAACTTCATTTTCTTATAATCAAAAGTTTGGGATAAGAAAAAAAAAAGAAATTTAAAGAACGCATCTTAAATTATCTTATATCATTGGTTTCTCAAACCTCAACATGGTTTTAATCAAAATGTTTCGGGTATCATTTATAAAGACTCTGTTTTAAGATTGTAGGTAAAATATGTCGTATCCGAAACAATTTTGATTATAAATAAAATGGATTACATTTAACATATTATGATTACGATAAATAAAACATACCATATACTTGATACGAATCAAAACAAAATAATATCGAAGAACGATATAGCCGAGGCCCGTGTTTCACACGGTTCCCTTAAAACAGATTCGCCGTCTATACGTCGTCTGTCTCCCAGGGTACAACGGCCGAAGCAGTAATACTGCCGGACTTGAACCCATATGCCTGAAATCTTGACGGAATTTACATGTGCGATGTGATTAAGGATAACAAGGTGTTTTAGCAAAACATCGGGTATTAGTCTTCTCATTCCCCTTTTTAATGAGTTAACCAATTGGTTATATAATGCAAACTAAAACCAACATCATTATGATGATTATTAATTTCGTTTAATAGTCATGATTATGTCATAAACTATAGACGTTACAAAGCTTTTCATTTATCCAACATAATGACTCAAACTCATTATGAGATAAATTAATAGAAATATGTAACTCAATTGGCTTTAATGCATAATATACCATACTTTTGAGACTTGAAATCCCATTCATCTCATATCAACTTTGGACACATAACTCTTAATATATCGCCAAAGTTGGGGAAAACTCACTTATTTCCCAAAAATTCCAACAAAATATACGAACAATCACAAAAAAAAGTTTATTGTACTGTTAACAAAATATAATATCTAATGGTGCAATAAGATATTATTTCTATATTTCTATCTTTAAGAGAAATATCTAATGATGGGCTATTTGTGTGTGAGTATCTATGTCGACAAGTATTATCCAATCGTTTTTCTCTTTAATCATATTTCAGAAAAATGATATATTACACAAAGATATTAGCTATGTTCCAAAGTGAAGAGTCGAGTTTCACATATTGCAATAAACGGGTATCCTCATTCAGTACTAGATTTATGATGTTTTTAAATTGGTATTTTTGTTTAACATTTTCACATTATTTTTATAAAAATATGTAAAAAGGTTTATTATTTTTTGATAAATAGATGTATTCGTATTATCGTATATATTTTGATTGGAATCGACACAACTATATAAATAAAAAACTTCAAGCCCGCCATAATGCATGGATTTCATAATGGTTGTTCGTTAACATATTGCCACACCCCGCATAGAAATGGCGGAACCGAGGTGCGGAGTGTATACGGTATCAGAGATTTAAGGTTACATCAAACATAAATAAACCAAACATCATCAACATAGATAAAGAGTTTGAAGTAAATACTTATTACAGTCATCCGAATAGCTCAAAATACGACTACAGAGTTTGGGAAACTAAGGAATTACAATAGCAAAACAAATTCCAAGCAAAAGATCCACGTAGCCAAGCAAGGCATAGCAATCATAAAGGTGTAACCTCAAATCCCTGAAAAGCGTTAAAATACGACGTCAACATAAAGTTGGTGAATTATTCGCAATAGTAAATAAAAACATCATAGTATAAAAGTTTTCAATAAGTTTTGACCCAAAAGATAAGATTTGAAGATAAGTCCTTTGAAAATGATATTTCAAAATATGTTTGAAGTTTACAAAACCTTTCGATAAAAAAATATTCATATTTGTACCATACGGTACCTACATATTTGTACCATACGGTACCATAATCATACTTGTACCATACGGTACCATAATCATTTCATAAAATAGCAGCTTTAGGAACATACAATACACCTGACCCTTAACAATAAATACTGGCAACTAACCCCACCTAGTGTCTCAAACTAGGTTGTCCTCGATAATAATACTCGGTCGTAAGATTGTTAACATGGACAGGGCTCACCATATCCAAAATAGTGTTAACAATGAGGGTTTGTCAGACCCTTATAGCGCTATATATACTTCCGACGGTACAAGACTAACAGGTGTGTATACGGGGCCTTGTACTACCACATAGGCGATACAAGTTGGGTGAGATCATCTAAAGCATTCATATACGTGCATATACATGCCATAATACATACATAACATAAATACCTTTGTTTAACGCTAATCATGCCCAAAAAAAATATAAAAGAAGGGTAAAAAGGGCAACGAATAACTCACTGATAGCAAAGCAATCCAAATCTTTATATGTCGGGAAATATTATAATACCGTCAAGATCCCACGTCTAAGTGCCCTATACATCACGTAAATAAACATGTCTAAGTATCTCTAAGTCTAGTAGGGTTATGCCTTAATGATTAACGTTTTATACGGGTTTTAAAATAACCGAAAGGAATATCCATATAACGGAATAAAGAGTGTTTCGGGAAGTCAACACACTAGATACGTGATTTTCATACTTACGTGCACTACAAGTCACGTAAGTATCAAGTTACGTGATATACGAGAGTTACGGGACAAAACGAGAAGTTACGGGACATCAGGACCATAGTTACGTGAATAAGGATATCAATTACGTGACTTTCAAGTCAATTACGTGACTTAGAGACCAATTACGTGAATATGAAGCCATAATTACGTGCATATGGGTTAATTTGTGAAGACTTACGTGAAAAGGACCAATTACGTGAATAATTATGAATTTCAGGGACCAATCACGTAACTGTGGGAGTTACGTGAGGATGAAGTCTATTACGTGACTTTCAAGTCACTTACGTGACTTAGACTTCAATTACGTGAATTAGAAAGCAATTTCGTGCATAAGGGACTAATTACGTGACAAAAGGACTAATTTCGTGAACAATTACGCGTCAAAAGGACTAGATATGTAAATATTTCAACAATTTCGTGACCAGGACAAGAGTTACGTGACTTGGGGGTCACGTAACTCACAATTTCGTGAGGGTGATGCTAATTTCGTGAGCGTAACTCTCAGATGATCAGTTACGTGCATGTAACTACAGTTACGTGCATGTAACTGAGTTTTTACGAAAAATACATTCGGAAATCGATTTCTGAGTGTTCTAGATGTCTATTTGACCCCAAATTGGAACCCTATGTCCAGAATATGATAACATACAATAATCTTAAATAAAATTCAAGTTTTGACGGTGAGAAGTGGTATTTTCGGGTTTAAATCGAAATAACAAAGTTTAGAACCAAAATGATGAAATACTTACCCGATCGTAACGAATTTCGGAGGATAGATAGAGGTGATGATGGTGAACAATAATCCGGTCTCGGATTTGAAATTGGACGGTTGGATCGCCGGAAAAGTTAGAGAGAAGGTGGGGGTTTGTAGGTGTATGTTGTGTGTGTTTTCTAGAGAGAGAGAGAGTGGATAAGAATGAGTAGGTGATGATGGTGGGGGGTGAATAAGGACAAAACAGAATTCTAGATAAGACAAAAGTAGGTGGAGGACTAAAATTGCAATAGAATTTCTCCCGTAGGACTAGTTTCGTAATAACATTTCCGAAAGGACTAAAAATGAAATATTTTTAAACGTTAATCTTAATCATATAATTAAGGCATAATTCCCCTAAACTTATCATAAGAGCATACTAGACTTATACTAAAGGCACTTAAGACTATACGTTCCCGACATAAAGATTCGAATCGCATACTATATACCCGATAAACGTAAATACACATAAAATACAAATACGATACCTGATAGTGTTAGTAGGGAATAGGCTCGATACATATAGCCTATAAGCCCTAAAAAGCTAACACAACACAGTATAAAGACTAAGTCCCTTCTACATCAAGGAAAGGCTCTTAGTCCCTTCCGGCTCTCAGCTCCCGGCCTTCTGGCTCCCTGCCGTGTCCCGGCAAAGTGTTCGGGAGCCAAGCCGTGTCCCGGCAAAGTGTCCGGGAGCCAAGCCGTGTCCCGGCAAAGTGTCCGGGAGCCAAGCCGTGTCCCGGCAAAGTGTCCGGGAGCCAAGCCGTGTCCCGGCAAAGTGGGGAGCCAAGCCGTGTCCCGGCAAAGTGTCCGGGAGCCAAGCCGTGTCCCGGCAAAGTGTCCGGGAGCCAAGCCGTGTCCCGGCAAAGTGTCCGGGAGCCAAGCCGTGTCCCGGCAAAGTGTCCGGGAGCCAAGCCGTGTCCCGGCAAAGTGTCCGGGAGCCAAGCCGTGTCCCGGCAAAGTGTCCGGAGCCAAGCCCGCGTCCCGGCAAAGTGCCCGGGAACCAAGCCCGTGTCCCGGCAAGTGTCCCGGGAACCAAGCCCGTGTCCCGGCAATGTCCCGGGAGCCCAGCCCGTGTCCCGGCAATGTCCCGGGAGCCGAACCTGTGTCCCGGCAGATGTCCGGGAGCCAAGCCCGTGTCCCGGCAGTGTCCGGGAACTTGGCCCCGTGTCCCGGAAATGTCCGGGAACCTGGTCTCGTGTCCCGGCGGTGTCCGGGAGCCAAGCCTTGTATCCCGGCAGTGTCCGGAACCTGGTCCCGTGTCCCGGCAGCATCCGGGAACCAGGCCCCGTGCCCTGGCAGTGTCCGGGAGCCAAGCCTCATATCCCGGCTGTGTCCCGGCACTTAGCGCCCCTGTGTCTGGAGACCTGCCGATCAGTCCGACACTCATGGCCTGGCATGTATAAAGATTTGTGTAGACCAACACTGGTGCTTTGGAGTTCGTCTCACAGTACCATACTCCTGACATCCTACCAGTCAGACACTCAAGCCTAATCCTTGAGTGTAACCGTCAGAGCATTAATAAGGTCATATTAATAACATAGACGTTAAGGGCCATTGGAATCCTATTGATGAGCCATAAATGGTCATCATTGCCATACGTTGTTAATACCTGGAAGTGTTGGGTATAAATACTTAACACTTCAGGTTTTGGAGACACGAACATTCCATCCTCTCCACACACACAGTATTAGCTCACCAGCATACCTACTTGCCGTAGTAATCATATTCCAATCACCTTCTTCAACCAACCACTTGACCACCTTAGGCTCGCCAAGAGCTTGATAGATTTGCACTGCTTAGCAGGAGGTCAAGAGGTTGAACCCCAAACACCCAAGTTACTGAGCCTGCTACTATTTGCTCAAACATTGGCGCCATCCGTGGGACACGTTTTAGCAACGGTGTCTCATTTCATTTCTATCTTTTTTCATTTCATTTCTTAGTTTCACCACCATTTTTTCTTCTTCATGGAAGGAAATTCCTCATCACAAATCGGTTCAGTTAAGCCAAAGACAACCACCAATACCCCCATCCACCACCCCACCTAATTACATATACATGGCGCAGGAAGAAACTACATCTCGCAAAAGGAAGGGATCAGTCCTTCAGGATTGGGTGATGGAGCCTATTTGCTTCCTACCAATTGAAACTCCTTCCATCAACCCGGTAGTAATACAAATCCGGTTAGCCAACTATGAAGTGAGCAAGGCATATGTTGATACAGGGAGCTCAATGGACATTATTTATGCCCACTGTTTTAGGCAGCTCCCTGAAAAAGTACAAAATTCAAAGCGTCCAACAAAATTCCCTCTAGTGGGGTTTTCAGGGGAGACGCATTGGCCAATCGGAGAGGTAGCAATAAACATGATGTTAGGAGAATATCCACACTATAGGTTAGAAATGATTAATTTTGCAATCATTGAAGCACCATCGGCCTACAATGTCCTACTGGGCAGGCCTGCATTACAAAAATTTGGAGCAATTCCATCAACCATCCATGACATGGTTGAATTCCTTACCCTAGTTGGCATAGCCACACTTAGGGACAGGATACCATATCCAAAATACTAATCCGTCTAAAAAATGTCATAGGCAACCATTGATGTTGGCCAGACAGGAAAAAAGGTTTAACTTAGTCAGATCTTTGTATCCCATAAAGGCATTGGATGCCATGAGACTTTCGGCCTACAAAGTCCTACTGGGTAGGGTCTCAAAAATTTGGATCAATTCCATCTACCATCCATGACGTGGCACTGTGTCATACCCTAGTTAGCATAGCAACAAGGATACATGCCAAGATATAGATCTAAAAGTGTCCATGAACACAATATGGATCTAAATGGGTCATGGAAATAATCCGGACGAGAAAGTGTCATGGATACAGTACGCATCTAAATAATGTCATGGACACAAGACTGATCTGAAAGTGTCAGGGGAACAATTAAAAACCTAAAAGTGCCATGGGCACAATAAAGAGTAACAAACTTGATTTACACATTACTAATCCGATGGAAGAAGCTTTGCTGGAATACTATCCATCCTTACATGATACCCATCCTGACATGATAGTTATCCCGGCATTGATAGTCGTCTTGGAAAGATAGCCATCATGGCGTAATAGCCATCCTGGCATGATAACCGTCCTGGAATGGTAGTCATTTCATTTCCATTCATCTAGTTACTAGTAGTACATCTTTCCCATGAAGGAAGTAACTTATCTCGAGTCATTTCACCAACACCAGAAATGGCCACCACGATCTCAAATGCCTACTAAATGTCATAAGGATGATATCGACCTTTGCAAACAAAGCTTGCATCTCATTTCCACAAACCAGGATCATTGATCCGGACAAAAATAAATAAATAAATAAATAAATTCGGCCAGAATCCTGAGAGCCGCCAGTTAGGCCAAATCCGGACAGCCAGCCATTTTAGCCAGATCCGGACAGGCCAGCCATTTCGGCCAGATCCCGCAGTCGGCCAATTAAGCCAGATCCGGACAGTCCGACCATTTTCGGCCAGCTCCGGACAGTCGGCCAGTTATGCCAGAGCCATTTTAGCCATTTCCGGACAGCCGACCATTTCGGCCAGGTACTGACAAGCCGGCCAATTAGGCCAGCTCCGGACACCCGACCAGCTCGGCCAAATCCGGACAGTCGGCTAGTTAAGCCGACCTTGATATTCGGCCAGTTGGAACGACCTTGATAGTCGTCCAGCTTTGGCAACATTTTGACAGCCAGAATTGGCAATATTTTGATATCCAGCGTGACAAGATCTTAACAGCCTTGGAGATGACCAGAAGTTGTCGGCTGGCAAAGACTTTACTATCTATCCTAGAATACTAGTCATCTTGTCATATTCATTATCTTGGCGTACTAACCATCTTGGCATGATAGCCATCTGGAGATAATAGCCATCCATGCATAATATCCTTCCTGGCATACTAACCATTTTTGCCATCCAGCCACAATAACCATCCTGGTATGATAGCCACCTTGCCACAATAGTCATCCCGACTATAGGCCAGTTTTTCAAGTATTGTTGGTGTGAAGCCACACAACCAACACCAATCAATCTTTCGTTTCAACTTGTCTCAACGTTAAGGTCAGATCCCAACCAGTAATTCTTGCCAATGGACATCTCTTGTTGAACAGTTTCTAAAACATTTAAGGTAACAGAGTGTGCCTCCACCTTCACTTAAACCTCCACTACATATCAAACACAGAGATTGTTGTAGATCTAAAAACATTGAAGGAAGAGAAACACCTTGTCTTCGGATAGACAACAAGCAATAAAATCCCTACCAAAAAAAAACATTATGCTTAGCAGAAGAAGGGGAAGACGTAGATCATCATGGCCCCAGATGGCCATATTTTTCAATAACTTAATAATCCTTTGTCAAGGACATGGCATGCCATGATCCCAAGAGAGATATTATATTGATAGAATAATTGGGTCTGATCGTGCATCCCAATACTATTTAGTAAATTAATTTCTACCTACTTGGATTATGGATCCACACAAGAATCCTAGACAAGTTCATTGAATTTGGAGTAGCTACGCACTTGGCATGACCATGCATATACGAACGCATACTCCTGAATAACCAAATGCATAAGGGTAACCATGACATTATCAGTCTAACCCAATTATGCAGGGTAATGGGGAAAAATAGGCTTACTACTAGGTTCAATTGATAAACTTGGCACCATCAGCCTACAATGTCCTAACTAGACAGGCCTACACCAGAATAATTTGAAACAAATTCATGTACCATCCATGGCATGGTAAACCCCAGATGGCAAACCCGCAGTTAAGGACATGAGGCCATGACCAGTATCCCAGTTTACCATCCATGTAATTGCTAAATGCCCTACCTCACTGGCATAACCACGGTTAGGGACATGATGCCATGATCAGAATACCATTTCAGATCTAAAACTGTCATGGACACAATACATAGTACCGAGTAACATTTCTACATTCTAAAACATGCACATATGTCATTCTGGTCAAAAATAAAATCCAACATAAAGGATTACTACAGACCCTACATACATTAGTAAGAGGAATTGTTAAATCCAAGTCCTTTCCACATCCATGGAAGACTCTTAAACCCTTCCACATTATGCACACTCTCACTCCCTGCTCTCGCTCCCGGATCCGGCCCTCGGCTCCTAAGATCCTACCACTTGAGGTCCTACTTCCTGAGGTCCTACCATCATTAGCTTCCAGGATTTCATGATAGACAATTACTATTTGTCTATTCATTATGACCGAGACATTGAAGCTTGCAACTTCTGTTAAAAGTGTTCGTCCCACATCTTTCAAACTTATAGAACTAATGTAGCGAAGAATGCAGCCACACAGGCAGGGAACCTAAACAATATTGGACGGGAAGACCCTTAAAGGGTACTCAAAGGTAATAATTCTTATACCCTGTTTAAACTGGATGCACATCATATACCCATGTCATGGAATGTCATGTTTGATAAATTAATGTTTTGATCATATAACCCATTATCTACCAACCCGGATCATTACAAAAAGGGAAAAGTCATGGAAAAACCTATACAAATTCATTGAAGAAAGAATTAGTCTGATCTTGAATCCCTATGCTATTCCACAACGTTATCTTTATATACCATTGTGCATGCGTGCATATACAATTTCATAATTCTGAACAAACGTTCAAGACCAGGTGCATATGGCCAAGATGGATATTTAAATCCAAGCCACACATGCCATCATCATATACATATCTCTGGGAAACGTTCAAACCAAGTGCATAGGCCAAGATGGACATCTAAGTCTAAGCCAAACAAGCACCTCGTCATACACATAATTTCGGAACAACTTGGCATGAGCTGAACAACCAGCGAGTTTTGATATTTGCCAGTCTGGCCGACCTTGATATTCAACAGCCAACCCGCCAGGTCTTGATATATAGACAGTCTGGCAGACCTTGATAGTTGACCATTTTACTCATGAAGGAATTGGCATCAACATAAGAAAACACTCTTAAAGAGTCATACAAGGATGTTTCTACAATATGGTAACCCTTGACAATCAACAGCTAGCCAAGTCTTCATATCTGGGCAATCTGGCAAATTTAGGTTTGTGCCATCTCACTCATGAGGCACTGGCCCCACCATAAAAAGACACTCTTCAAAGAGTCATTCACAGAAATGCACCTCAAAATACAAAGGGTCTGATCTATGTGTCCCACAAGGCAACAAGCCTGATACACCACCCCGAACTACGTTTGGGGGGAAATTTAGCAAAAGGCACATAAGACATCTTAAGTCTACGCCAAACAAATATTTCGTCTTTTTACCTACCGGGAAAAGACAAGCACTTCTCATTGGGAAGCGACATCACTCGCGAGGTAAAACAAAATAAAGGTTAACCAACAAAATTGCCATCGGCAGAATATGAAATATACATGAGTGATACCCACACCTAGATATGTCATTGACATACAAAGCACCATGGGCACATCACAAGGTGTCATAGACACAATCAAACATAAATATCTTCATGCACACCTAAACGGTTGTCATAAACACATCTAGGATGAAAAGATAGTAATGAGGTTATTGGCTTGATCACCCAATAAAACATTAATTCTTGACATCGCCATATGAGCAAACATCTATACAACCCTAGCCAAGACATGCAACACTAGGGGTTGGACATGATAGGGTCATGGCAAAGAATAGCCGGAAACAGGCAATGAGAGCAAAGAAGTTAGGCTTCAAAAACAAACCTTTTTAAAAACCTAACTGGGGGGCGTAGGGAATAGGCTCGATACATATAGCCTATAAGCCCTAAAAAGCTAACAACAACACAGTATAAAGACTAAGTCCCTTCTACATCAAGGAAAGGCTCTTAGTCCCTTCCGGCTCTCAGCTCCCGGCCTTCTGGCTCCCTGCCGTGTCCCGGCAAAGTGTTCGGGAGCCAAGCCGTGTCCCGGCAAAGTGTCCGGGAGCCAAGCCGTGTCCCGGCAAAGTGTCCGGAGCCAAGCCGTGTCCCGGCAAAGTGTCCGGGAGCCAAGCCGTGTCCCGGCAAAGTGTCCGGGAGCCAAGCCGTGTCCCGGCAAAGTGTCCGGGAGCCAAGCCGTGTCCCGGCAAAGTGTCCGGGAGCCAAGCCGTGTCCCGGCAAAGTGTCCGGGAGCCAAGCCGTGTCCCGGCAAAGTGTCCGGGAGCCAAGCCGTGTCCCGGCAAAGTGTCCGGGAGCCAAGCCGTGTCCCGGCAAAGTGTCCGGGAGCCAAGCCGTGTCCCGGCAAAGTGTCGCCAAGCCGTGTCCCGGCAAAGTGTCCGGGAGCCAAGCCGTGTCCCGGCAAAGTGTCCGGAGCCAAGCCGTGTCCCGGCAAAGTGCCCGGGAACCAAGCCCGTGTCCCGGCAAGTGTCCGGGAGACAAGCCTGTGTCCCGGCAAGTGTCCCGGGAACCAAGCCCGTGTCCCGGCAATGTCCCGGGAGCCCAGCCCGTGTCCCGGCAATGTCCCGGGAGCCGAACCTGTGTCCCGGCAGATGTCCGGGAGCCAAGCCCGTGTCCCCGGCAGTGTCCGGGAACTTGGCCCCGTGTCCCGGCAATGTCCGGGAACCTGGTCTCGTGTCCCGGCGGTGTCCGGGAGCCAAGCCTTGTATCCCCGGCAGTGTCCGGAACCTGGTCCCGTGTCCCGGCAGCATCCGGGAACCAGGCCCCGTGCCCTGGCAGTGTCCGGGAGCCAAGCCTCATATCCCGGCTGTGTCCCGGCACTTAGCGCCCCTGTGTCTGGAGACCTGCCGATCACACTCATGGCCTGGCATGTATAAAGATTTGTGTAGACCAACACTGGTGCTTTGGAGTTCGTCTCACAGTACCATACTCCTGACATCCTACCAGTCAGACACTCAAGCCTAATCCTTGAGTGTAACCGTCAGAGCATTAATAAGGTCATATTAATAACATTAGACGTTAAGGGCCATTGGAATCCTATTGATGAGCCATAAATGGTCATCATTGCCATACGTTGTTAATACCTGGAAGTGTTGGGTATAAATACTTAACACTTCAGGTTTTGGAGACACGAACATTCCATCCTCTCCACACACACAGTATTAGCTCACCAGCATACCTACTTGCCGTAGTAATCATATTCCAATCACCTTCTTCAACCAACCACTTGACCACCTTAGGCTCGCCAAGAGCTTGATAGGTTTGCACTGCTTAGCAGGAGGTCAAGAGGTTGAACCCCAAACACCCAAGTTACTGAGCCTGCTACTATTTGCTCAAACAATACCCATAAAATACGAGAAATACGAATACAATGCTCATAAAATACGGATACGATAAATCATAAAAAGGGATACAATAGGATCAAACATAAACATAAATAAATAAAACGAATACGTGACGTTAGAATTAAACTTCAAAATTCGCGAATGTCACAGTCTCCCCAAGTAAAAGAGAATTTCGTCCTCGAAATTAACACTTGGTACCACTTCCGGGAGAGAGGTGAGGATACTTCCGCAGAATCTCATCTTCGCGTTCCCACGTGAACTCAGCTCCAAACGGGAATTCCAACGAACTTTGCCAATCGGAAACATACTTCGTCTATGACGCTTAACATCACTAGCAACGATCTCGATCGGTTCTTCAACGAAATGAAGCTTATCATCAATCTGGAGTTGCTCAAGTGGAACTAATAATGTCTCGTCAGCCAGGCATTTCTTCAACTGAGATATATGAAATACATCATGTACGCTGCTCAGTTCTGCCGGCAAGTCTAGTACAAACGTACGAATCTCTCTATCGGATAATTCCCACGAATCGGTAGGAAATGAGCAGACTTCGTCAAACGATCAACAATAACCCAGATACTGTCCTAACCACTCGAAGATCTCGGAAGCTTCGTAACACAATCCATAGTCATACGCTCCCATTTCCACTCGGGAATATTCGGTCGTTGGAGTAGTCCAGACGGTTTCTGATACTCAATCTTCACCTTGGAACAAGTCAAACATCGGCTAACATACTCGGCTATTTCACGCTTCATACTCGGCCACCAATAAAAAATTTTCAAGTCATGATACATCTTGTCGGAACCCGGATGAATGGAATAATTAGACTTATGGGCTTCGTTCAGAATCAACTGACGAATACTAATCGGAACCCAAATACGCTCGAGGAAATACAGAACTCCATCCTCCTTCGGTTCTAGTTCCAACGCCAACTTATACAATCTTTCTTCTTTAACACGGTCCTCTGTCATAATACTCTCTTGTGCCTGAATAATCCGAGCCTTCAAGCTCGTCTGAATAGATATCACCATAGAACGAATACGGACTGGTTTGACTGTTTCCTTACGACTTAGTGCATCAGCAACAACGTTCGCCTTACCAGGGTGGTAGCGAATGTCGCAATCATAGTCGTTTAATAACTCAACCCAGCGCCGTTGTCTCATGTTCAGCATCTTCTGATCGAATATGTGCTGTAGACTCTTGTGGTCGATAAATACGGTACACTTGGTCCCATACAGATAATGTCTCCAAATCTTCAATGCAAAGACGACGGCTCCCAGCTCTAGATCATGTGTCGTGTAATTTTGCTCGTGGATTTTCAGCTGACGCGAAGCGTAAGCTATAACTTTACCATTTTGCATAAGCACACAACCCAGACCTTTGTGCGAAGCGTCGCAGTAAACAACAAAATTCTCGGATCCAACTGGCAGACTAAGAATAGGTGCGTTACACAACCGCTGCTTCAATATCTGAAATGCTTCCTCCTGATCGGTACCCCATACGAATGGTTCACTCTTCTGTGTCAGCTTTGTCATAGATGAAGCGATCTTGGAGAAATTCTCGATGAATCGGCGATAATACCCAGCAAGACCCAAAAATGAACGGATTTCGGTTGGTGACTTCGGTGCAACCCAACTTTTAACAGCTTCAATCTTAGCAGGATCAACATGAATACCCTTCGCGCTAACCACATGGCCAAGGAATTGAACTTCGGATATCCAGAACTCGCACTTAGAGAATTTCGCATACAGCTTCTCTCTTCGAAGCACTTCTAGAACAAGACGCAAATGCTCTTCATGTTCCTTGCGACTTCGGGAATAGATAAGAATGTCGTCGATGAATACGATAACGAATTTGTCAAGATACGGACGACAAATACGGTTCATTAGTTCCATGAATGCTGCAGGGGCGTTTGTCATACCAAACGGCATCACCATGAACTCGTAATGACCATACCGAGTACGAAAAGCAGTCTTAGGTATATCATCTTCTCGAACTCTCAACTGATGATAACCAGAGCGAAGATCGATCTTTGAGAAATAGCAAGAACCCTTGAAGTTGATCGAATAAGTCATCAATACGAGGAAGGGGATAACGGTTCTTTACAGTCAACTTGTTTAACTCCCGATAATCAATACATAAACGCATGGAGCCATCCTTCTTCTTAACAAAGAGAACAGGAGCACCCCACGGGGAGAAACTAGGACGGATAAAACCCTTATCGACCAGTTCCTGAATTTGTTTCGACAACTCGAGCATCTCGGAAGGAGCCAAACGATACGGAGCTTAGCAACAGGTGCAGCTCCAGGAATAAGATCAATACGAAAATCGGTTTGTCTCTGGGGAGGGACTCCAGGTAAATCGTCGGGAAAAACGTCAGAATACTCGCGAACAATCGGCACACCATCAATCTTTATCGCAGAGTCTTTCTTCACCAAGTGAGCAAGATATAAAGAACAACCCTGACGGACATACTCGCGAACCTTCAAACAAGAAATGACTTTAAGGCGTTTCCCGGCCTTGTCTCCGTGTACAATCAACTGATCTCCATCCGGCTTCTGAATACATATAAGCTTCTCATAACAGACTATTTCGCTCTTATGCTTTGCTAACCAATCCATACCGACTATGACGTCGAAACTACCGAGTTTCATAGGAATAAGGTCGATGGAAAAAGGAATATCGGCTAAAACGAGAGAAATATCACGAATAATTTCCCTAACACAGGCACGTCTACCATCAGCTATCTCTACCTCATAAGCAGGCTCTAAAGGACTAGAGGCACGGTTTACTAAGGGACGGAAGTCACTAGAAATGAAGCTTCTATCGGCACCCGAATCAAATAATATAAAAGCAGGATAATCGTCAACAAGAAATGTACCAGTGACTACGGTAGGGTAGCAACAGCATCTTCAGTACCCCTAAATTCAGTAGGTCTGCAGTCCAGGAAGGCTTTATACGAACAGCCTCTGGGTGGATCTTCAATCACAATATTTGGTCCACCAGATCCCACGTGTACTGCTCTTCCTATATCGGAACCATCCGCCATACCTTCAGCTTCAATATCGGGCATCTCAGGTACGTCAAACTCTAAGTCAGCATCTTGCACTGGTGTCTCCTTAAGTTGTGCAACAATCACTGGGATAGCTGCTGCAATCTGCTCCGCAATCAGCTGACTGATGTTCGGAGTAGCAGAAGTAGTATTGGGGACAGCAGTGGTGTTCTGAGCAGTAGCACCCGATCTAGTGCTGGCGCGACCTCGCCTTGCCGACCTTCTCGGAGCGGTGGCGGCAGGAGTAGCTCTAGTAGAAGTAGCTCTAGAAGAAGTTCTCTTAGGCGGCATCTTCTACGAATATCAAACGGAATAAAATCGGAACGATAAACTGTATGTGCGACTAAAACGAGCAGGCCTCAAAACATAAAAAGCAAAATAAAAGCACATATAGCATACGAATCACATACAGGCCCACACAAGAAAGAAATGCGCACATAGGGTAAATCAGATAGGTCCAAAAGCCTAGGTCATAGTCTAAGTGATTCCGTAAGGTCACTTAGTTCGCTATAACCATTGGCTCTGATACCAACTTCTGTCACACCCCGCATAGAAATGGCGGAACCGAGGTGCGCAGTGTATACGGTATCAGAGATTTAAGGTTACATCAAACATAAATAAACCAAACATCATCAACATAGATAAAGAGTTTGAAGTAAATACTTATTACAGTCATCCGAATAGCTCAAAATACGACTACAGAGTTTGGGAAACTAAGGAATTACAATAGCAAAACAAATTCCAAGCAAAAGATCCACGTAGCCAAGCAAGGCATAGCAATCATAAAGGTGTAACCTCAAATCCCTGAAAAGCGTTAAAATACGACGTCAGCATAAAGTTGGTGAATTATTCGCAATAGTAAATAAAAACATCATAGTATAAAAGTTTTCAATAAGTTTTGACCCAAAAGATAAGATTTGAAGATAAGTCCTTTGAAAATGATATTTCAAAATATGTTTGAAGTTTACAAAACCTTTCGATAAAAAAATATCATATTTGTACCATACGGTACCTACATATTTGTACCATACGGTACCATAATCATACTTGTACCATACGGTACCATAATCATTTCATAAAATAGCAGCTTTAGGAACATACAATACACCTGACCCTTAACAATAAATACTGGCAACTAACCCCACCTAGTGTCTCAAACTAGGTTGTCCTCGATAATAATACTCGGTCGTAAGATTGTTAACATGGACAGGGCTCACCATATCCAAAATAGTGTTAACAATGAGGGTTTGTCAGACCCTTATAGCGCTATATATACTTCCGACGGTACAAGACTAACAGGTGTGTATACGGGGCCTTGTACTACCACATAGGCGATACAAGTTGGGTGAGATCATCTAAAGCATTCATATACGTGCATATACATGCCATAATACATACATAACATAAATACCTTTGTTTAACGCTAATCATGCCCAAAAAAAATATAAAAGAAGGGTAAAAAGGGCAACGAATAACTCACTGATAGCAAAGCAAATCTTTATATGTCGGGAAATATTATAATACCGTCAAGATCCCACGTCTAAGTGCCCTATACATCACGTAAATAAACATGTCTAAGTATCTCTAAGTCTAGTAGGGTTATGCCTTAATGATTAACGTTTTATACGGGTTTTAAAATAACCGAAAGGAATATCCATATAACGGAATAACGAGTGTTTCGGGAAGTCAACACACTAGATACGTGATTTTCATACTTACGTGCACTACAAGTCACGTAAGTATCAAGTTACGTGATATACGAGAGTTACGGGACAAAACGAGAAGTTACGGGACATCAGGACCATAGTTACGTGAATAAGGATATCAATTACGTGACTTTCAAGTCAATTACGTGACTTAGAGACCAATTACGTGAATATGAAGCCATAATTACGTGCATATGGGTTAATTTGTGAAGACTTACGTGAAAAGGACCAATTACGTGAATAATTATGAATTTCAGGGACCAATCACGTAACTGTGGGAGTTACGTGAGGATGAAGTCTATTACGTGACTTTCAAGTCACTTACGTGACTTAGACTTCAATTACGTGAATTAGAAAGCAATTTCGTGCATAAGGGACTAATTACGTGACAAAAGGACTAATTTCGTGAACAATTACGCGTCAAAAGGACTAGATATGTAAATATTTCAACAATTTCGTGACCAGGACAAGAGTTACGTGACTTGGGGGTCACGTAACTCACAATTTCGTGAGGGTGATGCTAATTTCGTGAGCGTAACTCTCAGATGATCAGTTACGTGCATGTAACTACAGTTACGTGCATGTAACTGAGTTTTTACGAAAAATACATTCGGAAATCGATTTCTGAGTGTTCTAGATGTCTATTTGACCCCAAATTGGAACCCTATGTCCAGAATATGATAACATACAATAATCTTAAATAAAATTCAAGTTTTGACGGTGAGAAGTGGTATTTTCGGGTTTAAATCAAAATAACAAAGTTTAGAACCAAAATGATGAAATACTTACCCGATCGTAACGAATTTCGGAGGATAGATAGAGGTGATGATGGTGAACAATAATCCGGTCTCGGATTTGAAATTGGACGGTTGGATCGCCGGAAAAGTTAGAGAGAAGGTGGGGGTTTGTAGGTGTATGTTGTGTGTGTTTTCTAGAGAGAGAGAGAGTGGATAAGAATGAGTAGGTGATGATGGTGGGGGGTGAATAAGGACAAAACAGAATTCTAGATAAGACAAAAGTAGGTGGAGGACTAAAATTGCAATAGAATTTCTCCCGTAGGACTAGTTTCGTAATAAAATTTCCGAAAGGACTAAAAATGAAATATTTTTAAACGTTAATCTTAATCATATAATTAAGGCATAATTCCCCTAAACTTATCATAAGAGCATACTAGACTTATACTAAAGGCACTTAAGACTATACGTTCCCGACATAAAGATTCGAATCGCATACTATATACCCGATAAACGTAAATACACATAAAATACAAATACGATACCCATAAAATACGAGAAATACGAATACAATGCTCATAAAATACGGATACGATAAATCATAAAAAGGGATACAATAGGATCAAACATAAACATAAATAAATAAAACGAATACGTGACGTTAGAATTAAACTTCGAAATTCGCGAATGTCACACATATGTTGTTACTTGTTAGTGAAGGTCCGAAGCCTCACAAAAATGTATTTGATTAAACTACAATTTGTTTATTTATTTATTTACTTCTTTTTTCTCTACTTTAATTTATTTAAAAATGGTACATACCACCATTCAATTTAATAAATTAACCAGATATGATTTTTTTTTGATTTTTTTTTTTTATGAAAACAAAGCTTTTTCTCCTGCGAATTTAGATGTTTCTCGAGCATTTGAGTTGTCGATATACAATCTATATACCTTCGAGTATAAGAAAAACTTTACACGGTCAAAGGCGTTTAGTTGAAAAGAAACCGACTTTTGTATTTTGCAATGGGGATCTACTCATATAGTCGTTTTCGAAGTTTAAAGATATAACACGATTATAAATTAATATCAAAAAAAGATTTGTTGCAGCAAAGGATTATGTCGAGGGTATGAAGAAAGTAACAACTTTTATTATACATGTGCAAGTAACTATCATAACCTGTTGAAAAGGATAAGAGTCCAAGTTAGTCTCGACTCTTTTATTGTTAACATTAAATATAGAATTATCTTTTGAAACATGATCATGCATATCAGTTTCAAAAATACCATTTAATAGGAATAGCATTAAAATAATAAAAATTATTCTTAGAAATCGAAATACCAAAATCATTAAAACAATTCACCAAACCATTATCTTTCAAAAGCGAAACTGGAATAATCCTTATAGTAATAGTGGGTGTACAATGACAATTGTCTAATACAATTAAACCCTAGGGTATTCAGATTCCGGTGTTTGGAAAAACAAGATTCTATTTTATTGGTTTCTTAATTTACACAACATATACGATCAATCACAATCGTAACTACGTATGGCTCCAAGATTCCAAAAACATGATTGTTCTAATAGGATCATCTGTGTATATGTTTGGTTCTAATCTTTCAACTTTTTCAATATAAGAACTGTTAGTTTCATAACTTAAACTTTCACTTCTATTATCTTTGGTTACAAACACGGTAGCTTGAAAAGCTTGTCGAAGTCTTTCCTCGACCATTCTTTTGCACTGGTGAACCATAGAAGGATCGTTGGTGAGTTGTTGAGGCTTCATTGTTTGAATGTTTGTTGATATGAAGATTAAAGAGAGTGAAGCTTAAGTGAAGAATATTGTTAGGTATTTATAGAAAAATAGAAGGATAATGGTGACCCACTATAAAATTTTGGATATGGTATTTTTTTTTGTTTGAACGGCAAAAATACAAACAAGAAGCTTCGGCATTGTCATCACCCCGTGCCTGCATTCAAATATATTAAATAAGCAAGAAGCTAAATGAACCAGTTACATAAGCGTATACATTGGATTTTTAATCCAAAATGACCAATCAAGTTTGCGTCTACCCCTATTGTTACACCATAAAAAAACTTGCGACACCATCATGTTAAAAACATCACTACTATAGACCTTCTTGGGAGAGAAAATCAACTTGTTCCTGAAGTTCCATACAGACCACCATAAAGCAAAAAACGTGGCTTCCACATAATCCTTCTTCTCTCTTTTTATTTTTAACTCGTCAAACCAACTTTTCCAATTATTCCATGAATCAAAATAAGTTGCAGGAAAATCCCACCAAATCAACATCCTCTTTAAAAGATCACCTGTAAAAGAACACGAGAAAAAAATATGATTAGTAGTTTCCGCCCGTTCTTTACACATCGGACACTCCAAGCTTTGAATATCAAGACCACGTAAGGACATGTTAAATCTTGTCGGAAGTTTATCACCTCCTATTCTCCAAACAAGAAGATTGACTTTAATGGGTACAAGCTTACACCATCTTGTAGGATCACCTTCTACCATATTAAGATTAGAAGCAATAACTTTCCGAATAGAAGCGACGGAAAACAACTCATTCTCCTCCAACTTCCAGCTCCATGAATCTATGCCATTGGGTAAATGAACATCACGAAGGTAGTTTCTAAGTTGTAAAAGTTGCTCATTTTCTACTCCCCCTCTAGGAGCCCTACGAAAACCGCCTTCGAGACCATTAGAAAGCTTATCAAAAACCGAGACGACTTGGTTATTTTCTAACGCATACAACCGCGGAAATAAGGATTTAAGCGTCCCTCCAATCATCCAATTCTCCAGCCAGAAACAAGTATTCTTCCCATTCTTTACAGATTTGCTAATAAAGCTCAACAAGTCGATATTTAACTCTTTTAGTTCCATCATCTTGTTCACTACTCCTGACCAAATTGAAGTCGCACCAAGACTCATAGGATTATTAAGTTTCCCGTCATCACCATGAATAGCTTTTATGACCGATATCCAAAGAGCGTTTTGTTGAGTTTTAAAGCGCCAAACCCATTTACTCAATAACGCCCTATTCATAGAAAAAAAAACTTGAGACATCAAGACCTCCTACATCCTTTCTTGCAAGCACCTTATCCCAACCGAACCATGCCATCTTTCGAGAATCCCCTTCAACTCCTCTTAGAAATTTACTACGAATAGTCTCTAGGATTTTAAGAACACCCTTCGGAACTTTAAAAATTTGAAAGTAATATGAAGGGAGTGCACTTATGACAGATTTAATGAGCGTCAGACGACCTCCCATAGAAAGAGATTTCGCTTTCCAAGAAGATAATCTCGCACTAATCTTATCTATTATTAAATCCCAAGGTTTTTTCCGGAACATTTTCTCGCCAACCATCACTCCAAGATATTTGAAAGGGGTTTTTGAAGGTTCACATCCAATAACTTGTGAAGCAACTTTTACGTCATCATAAATAACTCCACCTACTCCCATTATACTACATTTATTAATATTGATTTTAAGACCCGAAATTAAATAGAAACAATGTAGAATTAGTACAATATTCCTAACATTCTCCTCCGACCAGTCACCTAAAAAAATCGCGTCATCCGCATAAAAAAGATGCGATAAGGATAAAGGATTACTTCCTTTTATTTCTACCCCTTTAAAAAAACCATTTTCCATAGATTTAGTAAATGAAATGTGTAGAGATTCCATAACTAAAAGAAATAGAAAAGGAGATAACGGGTCACCTTGGCGAAGACCTTTTTCGAAGTGAAACTCTTTTGTAGGACTCCCATTTATCAAAACCGAAGCCGTAGCCGAAGTTAAACAACCTTTTATCCATTTTCTCCATTTGTCTCCAAATCCGAATTTTTTTAAGATTGAATCTATATAGTCATACCGAACCGAGTCAAACGCTTTTTCAAAATCAACCTTGAAAATCATCATTTTCTTCCTTTTAAGCTCACACCAATTAATCACTTCACTAAGAATCATAGGACCATCCAAAATTTGTCTACCTTGAATAAACGCCGACTGTTCTTTGCTTATTAAATGATCCATCACCAATCCTAGACGATTAGCCATTATTTTCCCCACAATCTTATATTGACACCCAATAAGACTACTTGGTCGATAATCGTTTACAAACATCGCATTAGTACTTTTCGGAATCAAGGTAATAAAAGACGTATTGCATCCTTTTTCGAAAACACCACTTTCAAAAAATTGAGAAATCGTCTTGCTAACATCACTACCCACCAAGTCCCAATACTTTCTAAAAAACTCTAAAGTATAACCATCCGGACCCGGAGACTTACTCGCTCCACAATCCCAGACCGCTCGTTTGATCTCATCATTAGTAATGTCCGAGTCAAGACATGCAACTTGTACCATCGAGAGAGACAAAGGAAAAAGATTATTATTATTAAAATTAACCTGTGACCGAGGAGTGACAGCAAAACGAGCACGAAAATGACTAAAAAAATCCTCTTTAATGCGATTCGGCTCAGTGACCCAATCACCATTGATCATAATACCTCTAATCGACTTGAGAAATCTTTTTTTATTCACAATTCCATGAAAGAATTTGGAATTTTCATCTCCCTCTATAGCCCACTTGACTTTCGCCTTTTGAATCAAATCTTTTTCGATTGGAGCCTCAACTTCACGTAATTCTTTCCACTTATTTCTTTTCGCTATTTGCATATCTTCATTCGACCCGTCTTTATCAATTTCCATATCAAGGTTTTCCAACTCCTTTACTAACTTTTTCTTCTTTGATCGATATATATCTTTCGAGAGCAAACTCCACTCTTTTATTCTCTCCTTAAGATATTGAAGTTTCTTTTTTAAGCTCACCATAGCATTCAGATGATGCCTAACATCATTATTCCAACAGTCTTCAACTAATTTATCAAACCTCTCCATCTGCATCCACGAGTTAAAAAACTTGAATGGAATGGGACCAAAATAAACTGTAGCCTCTGTTAGTAGAAGGGGCCTATGATCGGAGTAAACCCTCGGTAAAATACGCCCACTTAAACCAGCGAATTTGGAAATTATACTCGTAGAAACCAAGAATCTATCAAGCTTGCTCTAAAGACCACGTGAAATTATAACCCCCAAACGGAATATCAAGAAGGCCAGAACGATCAATGAAAGAGTTAAAGAGAGAAGCATCCTTAACATTAAAAGTCGATCCAAACCTTTCCGCTCGAGAGCGGACTTCATTAAAGTCGCCCATCATAATCACATCACCACTCCATTTATTTACAACCGAAAGAAGATAATCCCAAAGAAGACACTTATCTCGTATGTCTTGTGGAGCATAGATACTGACCACAAGCATACGTGACTTCGAAAGATTCCAAGTACCTTCAATTAAGACAAAATAAT
Organism: Senecio squalidus; assembly: GCA_910822075.1. Taxonomy (NCBI): domain Eukaryota; kingdom Viridiplantae; phylum Streptophyta; class Magnoliopsida; order Asterales; family Asteraceae; genus Senecio; species Senecio squalidus. The sequence continues at coordinate 8,908,722 of CAJVGC010000001.1, read as the reverse complement.
CTGAAATAGAAACATTAATTTTTGTGAAAGCTGCTTTGTCCCAAATACACAAAATACCGCCAGACCTACCTACAGCCGGACTACTTTTATGGAATACACACATTGCTACATCAGTTTTTAGGTAATTGTTATAGTTTGTGTTTTTTTTTAAAATGATTTTACGTTACTTTTACTTTTTTTCTTTTGTTGTAAATATTATCAAGTTTTTATTTTTAGAAAAAGTGATC